>JAURVB010000706.1:0-71604 GCA_033002965.1 Piper betle
TTCACTTCCTTCCCTAACTGCTTCCCTTTCCTAGCAATCCAATTGGAAGCCTAAAGCTTCAGCGCCTTTCAACAACTAACCACGTCCAACTAAGTTCTGCACCAACGAACCAGCAGCCATGGCGACCTTCCTGCTGCTATGGCGACTCAAACGTGGCCAGCAGCACCGCCCAAAGCGTCCCCTTCTTCCCGCACAACAACCCAACGCCCAAAGAAGTGAAACACTACCTTGCTGCGTGGTATATGCAACTGGTTGTGACACAATCGCCATGGTGCCGCTGCTGCAATTCAGCAGAACGTGCTACCATCCTTGGCTATAAATTCTATGAAATCTACCCTTTTTCTTGTTGATTTCAAGTCATAGTTTCCATGATTATCTTGTATTATAATGTTTGATCATATGTATGCATGCAAACTTTGAAGAAGAGAGGAAGAAACTTACTAAAACAATGGGGAAGCCGGCGTTTGTCCAAGGAGCTTATGTGCATGACGCCCCCTCCCTCCTCCTTATAAAATGAAAGAAGGCTTAGGGTTTATGAAAACACACTTCGTTGCCGGGTAAATGGGTAAGTGATACGGTTCACTTTACCATTTCACTTAACCTCTTAAACGGGTACATGGTATGGTTCAGTTAAATGGTTAGATGGTATGGTTTACTTAACCGGGTAAAAATACTTAACCGGTTAACTAATACTTTCCACTTGACCGGGTAATTGATAATTAACCGGGTAGCGGGTAAATAATTTAAATAAATTCATGGATACCAATGTTCGATCCCACCGCGTCGAATATATATATATATATATATATATATATTTATTTATTTATTTATTTTTCCAGGTCTTTACAGGTAGGCTAACCTGAACCCAATTCGTCTGAATCTACTCTCGCCGTCTCAAGATTGAAGATGTCAATCACTTTACATAGACGAATGCACCAAACCCTAACATGCTACTACATGGAAGATAGGACAAGTGGTTCACATACCAAAATGAGAATGATAAAATCGATAAAATTCGTAAAATGAAACAGACAGAGTATCCAATAAAAGTGTAATGAATGGCCACCCTGTCATATCAACATGTATAAACATATATAAATATTTCACGTATTGACATTCACAAAATTATAATCTACTACATAAGTTATTCTGAATCTTAAGTCTCAACCCATCTGTGCATTCAATTCACTTTTTGCTTCCAATTATGAGCCTTACTTGTTGTACATGTATAATTTCTAAACATATTTACTAAAGCATATGTATTCAAATGCACAATTAGAGATTCTGCTACTCACATCATATTATCATACCTTGTGTAAAGACTTTGAATATATATATATATATATATATATATATATATATATATATATATTCGAACGCAGTCCGGGAAGGACTCGAACGTGTTATATTCTTTATCCGGGTAATTATTAAATTTTATTATTTATCCGGTTACTCGATTAATTGATTGAAATATGGATGTTTCCACATACCCTAGCCACCATTTTTATTTTTTGAAGGATGTCTTCCACCCTAGCCTTCATTCGCATTTTCTTCTCCTCTTCCTTACCGGCGTGGCTTCTTCCTTGCTTGGGTATCCTTCCTATCTCCCTCTTCTTAATTTTCTTGCATGCATATTTTTAATTGATAGTAAGCTTGTTAATCATGGGAATTAAAGTTGTAAATCAACAAGAAAAGAACTAAACTAAATGGTATACAACTGAAATTCCGCCATGGCTGACGAATCTGAAATGTTGGCAAATTGGGTGACTGTAAACAAGAATTTCAAGGCAGCCCTCACAACCCCGACGACCCCTCTGGTTGCTGGGTCGAAGGGATGGCTCGCCGTGTCCCTGGTTTCCGGTGGGTGGCGGAATTGCAACTGTGAGTGGGCGGAGTTGCAAGGGTGACGGAAGTGGCGACGTTCTGCTGCAACAGACGCTGTCATGGCAGTTTCAGAGGGTAGATGCTTAGCCTTGACGTTGGGTTGTCGTGCGGGGAGAAGGGAAGAGTTCCCGGCAGTGCTGCTGGCCGGACAGAGGTCGCCTTGCGTCCCCGGCGGTGCTGCTGGCCAGGAGACGCGTGCCTTGGTGCAGCAAGGTGTCGCCTTGGGTAGCTGCTGTAAAACATGGACTTTAGGCTTCCAATTGGTTGCTGGAGAAGGTTGAAGTTGATGGAGGACGTGAATCTGGTTTTGGGTGCCAAGATAAGGCTGGGAGAAGAAGGACGAACCTGTTTTTGGAGAAGAGAAGAATGGCGACGGGAAGAAGAAGAAGAAGAAGAAGAAGGGTGGCAAACTTGTAAATATGGGTTGACTCGATACCGACTCGAGTTAAAAAAATAATACTAACGCGTAATAAATCTTTAAAAATAATCATTTTAATGGGTTATGGGTAAAGTTACTAAACTAATTAATTATTGGACGAAATCGACATGGACATAAGTAATAAAAATACGGTAATGATAAATCGGTCGATAATTAATCGGCGTAATACAAGCGATTAAATTAAATCGGATGGTTATAAGTAATTAATAAAATAAAGATTTTAGCTTTACCATATTAAATTTAATATTAGGTAAATAAAGTGATTATTTTAATAACAAGTCAGTAATGTAGAAAATGGGTTATTAAACTATAATCGGGTAAAAAATCACAAGCGTCGAACCTAAATAGCATAATAAAAATAAATAAAGTTCGAAACTTTATTTAGTTGAATAATTTAAAATAATTGTATTAGTAGTATCTTTGAATTAGAATAATGCAAATTAATTTAGTTAATTTAATCAAACGACTTAATTAATTAAATTACTATTAATAATGATAGCGACTAAAAATTATAACCGTAAACTAAATCATCAAGATCGTGGTTAAGTAATTATCATCTCAAAGGAAAATATACTAATAATAGTAATTAAATATTTGTTATCAGTTAATAATTATTTTATCAATTGTTAAGTATTAATTATGATTTGGATAATTAATTTAAAATGTAAAGTAGGGCTTAAATGATTATGTCACATGAATAATTAATTATCTCACTAGATTTGTTGACAATTTAATATTTAATATTTTTGAAAATGATATATATATTAGACATTTAGTTGCATGCATTTCTACTTGAATAAAATTATACTTATGTATAATTTTATGTTCTCGTTCAGATTAGGATTGTTGGTCACAACTGCGAGTTCACTTACAAACTATCCAGATCCGTATAATCATTTTGAAATGTTGTATTTTCCCTAGTTGGCAGCCTTGGTCGGTTGAGGCTAGATTTGACCACTGCAGAGTGCAACCGGGTTAAGGATGACTCAGTTCGACACGGGCCGCACTTTTAAAACTACTATGTGGGAGTCTTGGTCGACTTGAGTATCTAACCACCATGCGCTGGAACGCAACCGGGGTCGACTCAATTCGGCAAGGCAGCACCCCGTGAAAGATTGAATACCTGCCCCCAAGCCGAAAGGGGTGACAGGGCACAGTGGCGCAAGTAGGCTCATTATGCACTTGTGATACCGAGAGGGTGAGTCAATGGCAAATATCGGTAACTACAGGCTACGGGCCACGTAGCGTGTGTGCGCATACATGGGATGGTAACTGGATGGGGTGGCCACCCCTACCAGCATAATTGGAGCTCGGCAAAGTCTCATAATTACTAAAAGACTTGTGAAATGATAATAGGGAATTATATTGACTTGTTTCATTTAATTATGCGGCTTAGTGTTTTTATCACTAACGCGGAATTGCCTCCAGTAGGTGAGCAGCTTTGGACTGAAGAATAAAAGTGACCCAGGTTTGGTGAATTGATAATAAAATTGGACTTCCTTATTATTCTCTTGTGTTATAATTGTGGCTATGGGAAACGGTCCGAGACTGTGAGACGAGTTATTTTATATTTTAGAGAGCATGCTTTATTTTTATGATTTATATGATTTATATATTGCAAGACTTAATTGTTGTATTAATATTCATGTTCTGGAATATTATCATTACATCTATTACATATTTGTAAGTAGCGCCGGGCCGGTTCGGGTGGGTCGTTACACCTTGCATTATATCACATCATTCTCAATATAATGACAAATCAACAAAACATTAATATCCTATCGTCTGACATATGTGTGTGCAAGAGACATCACTGCTCCTCTGTCTAGGCTGACACATCAAACTCATCTATATATATTATAAAAATACGTCAGTAACGAGTGTTACTGGTCCAAAATATGACTAATATCAAACTAGCTATGAGAGTTGACTCTCATATGAAGGAAAACATTCATATACTTCACCAGAACTCTTTGAAGGGCACCTACTAAAGAGCCACCAGGCTGTAGACCCAATAGCATCCCAAACTAACTGCTCTCTTGATGCTGATGCATCTCTCAGCATGTTCTCATTTCATTTTCTGGTCATTCGAGGCTACTAGTACCTAAGCCCTCTCCTTTCCTCCATAATTCTCCTGGCCTTGAGCACGAAGACCGAGTACTCTCAAGCAGTCACCTTTAATACCCTTCGAACCACAACTCCAAACATGCGATGTACTAAATAGTACCCATAAACCTTCACGTATCTTTAGGTGTGAGGAACTCAAAACGGGAGTTTTCAGGATCCCTTGGATTGGAATAGCCCACTTTGACTGACCCCCTCATGGTCGTGCGAGTTGGTTTTCCGATCTCTCGCCTCATTGAAAACTCGATAAAACTCTATATAGGTTAGGGAAGGGATTTATATAGTAGGTCCAAAGACAACTTGTGGTGGATCTTGTTTTCTAAGACATACTCGAGGGTTACTAATCCGGAAAAATTTTTGATTAAATAGCTCGGGTTAAGTGGGATCCGATAAAATGTTATTTAACTCGTGTTGCAAGTAATAAAATAGTACACAATATAATAGAGCGTAAAATAGGAAATGAATCCCAAACAGACTTGGCAGAAGCTTAGAGCATATCCTCGCACCTAGGCGTCGCGCTCCTACTCCGTACGTACACATCAAACTAGAAGCTAACGCCCGCTAACTAAATGATGCATGAAACATCCTATATCATACACACCAATCATACATTAATGCACATCATACATCAATCACATATAAGTTTTCCTACACTATGTTTTATTAGATTATGATTATTATTTAGTTTACCTAACTAGTTCCTTAGCACTTTTTTTAATACACTTCTGTAAAACCCTGAAAATAATTCGGTTATTTTAATTAGGGTTTTGTAAATCTTAAAATGAATAAAATATTTAATTAAATTAATTCTTGGAAATCAATATTTTATCAATTATAACCCATTTATTGTTTTGACCTTTCGTTATCACACAAATATAATTATGATTAATTACGTTCTTTTCTATAAAATTTAATATAGTGACTTCTTAAATTCCACACATATTTATAAAATTTAATGTAATGAGCACATTTGACACACAAATCCTCTGGATTGGTTGTGAGCACATTTGACACACAAAGGGGAAGACTTTAGGATTATTTGTTATAGTTGCAAGTTCTTCACTAAATTTTCAGGTCCGTATAATTATTTAAAATGTTGTATTTTCCCTTGTGGACAACCTGGTCAGCCTGAGCCCAGATTCGACCACCACGCACCAAGTGCAACTAGGGTCAAGGAATTGACTCAGTCCGACACGGGCGACGCCCTTCATAATCAAATAATGACCATGTCAGAAAGGACTTGACAGCCCATAATACAATAAATTGGAAAAAATATTTTTTAATATATTCGACTAGGTCGAAAAAGGACCGAACGTGTTATATTCTTTACCGAGTTAATTATTATATTATATTATTTACCCGGTTACCCGATTAAGTGAAATACCGGTGTTTCAACATACCCTAGCCGTCATTCTCAATTTTATAAATTTTGAAAGAGGATGTTATTTTTCACATACGAGTGTAGGGGCGTCTCCCTCACCTTAGCCACCTAGTTCTCCTCTTCCTTCCCGGTGTTTCTTCCTTGCTTGGAGTATCCTTCCTATCTCCTTCTTCTTCATTTTCTTACGTTCATATGTCTTTTTAATTGATAATATGCTTATAAACATGAGAATTAAAGTCTGAAATCAATAATAACAACTAAAACTCAACTCGAAAATGGAATTTCGCCATGGCCAGCGGGCCTGAAGTTGGGCAATGATAGGCGGCTATAAACAAAGATTTCAAGGCAGCCTTCACACCCCCGACGACCTCTCTGGCTGCTGGGTCGAAGGGTGGCGTCGCCTTGTCCTTGGGTTCTGATGGGTGGCGGAATTTCAGTGGTTATGGGCTGAGTTGTAGTGTACGACGCTGTGGGAGATTCCAGACGTCCAAACCAGTTTGCTGGCCAAAGACTCACGCCGTGCATGCTCACAGTGCTTGGCCTTGATGTTGGGTTGTCGTGCAGGGAGAAGGGAAGTGTTCCCGGCGGTGCTGCTGGCCGGACGGAGTGCACCTTGCAGTCCCGGCGGTGTTGCTGGCTAGGAGTCGCTGGCCTTGGTGCAGGACGGAGTTTCACGTGGATAGTTGCTGTAAAGCACAAACTTTATGCTTCCAATTGGATTGGTAGGGAAGGGAGTGAAGGGCATGGTCTGGTGTTGGGTTGAATATGAAGATATCAGGCCTGGTTTGGTGCAGGACATCGCCTTGGATAGCTGCTGTAAAACGTAGACGTTAGGCTTCATCTTTGGCTGTTTTAATTCATTGTTGATGCTTGATTATGATGTTTAGATGGTTGTTCAATTAGGTTGCATAGGGAAGAAGAAGAAGGGCATGATCTGAGTTGTGCCAAGGACGAAGCTGGAAGAAGAGAAGGGCCGTTGAGAAGAAGAAGAAGAAGAAGAAGAAGCTCACGATGGCTAATCTATGAATACTGGTTGACTCGATACCGACTCGAGTTAAAAATAATACGAACTCGTAATAAATCATTAAAAATAATTATTTAATCGGTTATGGGTTAAAGTCACTACACTAATTAATTATTGGACGAAGTCGACATGGACATAAGCAATAAAAATACGGTAATAATAAACAGTCGATAATTAATTGGCACACATTAGGCGATTAAATTAAATTAGACAGTGATAAGTAATTAATAAAATAAATATTTTACCTTTAAATATTAAATTTAATATTAGGAAAAAAGTTATTATATCAGTAATTTAAAAAATGGGTTACTAAACTATAGTCGCGTGACAATCACTAGCGTCGAACCTAAATAACATAATGAAAATAAATAAAGTTTGAAATTTTATTAAGTCGAATAATTTAAAATAATTGTATTAATAATATTTTTTAAATTAGAATAATACAAATTATTTTAAATAATTTAATCGTACACCTTATTTAACTAAATTGCTATGAATAAGCATAACGATTAAAGATTTAAAACCGTAAACTAAATTATCAAGATTGTGGTTAAGTAATTATCGTCTCAAACGAAAATATACTAATAATAGTAATTAAATATTTGTTTATAAGTTGATAATTATTTTATTATTTTTTAAGTGTTAATTATGATCTAGATAATTAATGAAAAGTAGGATTTAAATGATTATATTACAAGAATAGTTTAATATTAATATTGTTGAAATTTAATAGTGATACATATATTAGTCATTTAGTTGCATGCATTTCTACTCGAATAAAATTATACTTACGTATAATTTTATGTTCCCCATTTAGATTATGATCATTTTATGTTTGACTGAGTTTTAAAATGTTGTATTTTCCCTTGTGGTAGCCCTAGTCGGCCTGAGCCAAATTCGACCACCATGCATCGATTAAGGAATTAACTCAGTCCGACACGGGCTATGCCCTTCATAATCAAATAATGGACATGATGGACTGGACTGGCCCATCAGCCAATAAATTAGACATGGTGGATTGGACTCGCTAGCCCATTACAGCCATGGTGGATTGGACTCACCAGCCGATACTGGACATGGAGGATCAGACTTGCCAGCCGGTAATGGACATGATGGATTGACACATCAGCCAATAAATTCGACGTGGCAGATTTGACTCGCTAGCCAATTATAGATATGGTGGATTGGACTCACCAGCTGATAATGGACATGGCGGATTGGACTCGCCAGCCGGTAATGGACATGGTGGACGGACCCATTAGCCAATAAATTGGACATGGCGGATTGGACTCGCCAGCCAATTACGGACATGGTTGATTGGACTCACCAGTCGATAACGGACATGGCAGATTGGACTCGCCAGCTGGTAATGGACATGATGGACTGACCCATCAGCCAATAAATTGGACATGGTGGATTGGACTCACTAGCCAATTAGAGACATGGTGGATTGGACTCACCAGCCGATAACGGACATGGCAGATTGGACTCGCCAGCTGGTAATGGACATGATGGACTGACCTATCAGCCAATAAATTGGACATGGCGGATTGGACTCACCAGCCAATTAGAGACTTGGTGGATTGGACTCACCAGCCGATAACAGACATTGTAGATTGGACTTGCCAGCCGATAATGGACATGATGGACTGATCCATCAGCCAATAAATTGGATATGGTGGATTGGACTTGCCAGCCAATTACAGACATGGTGGATTGGACTCACTAGCTGATAACGGACATGGCGGATTGGACTCGCCAACTGGTAATGGACATGATGGACTGACCTGTCAACCAATAAATTCAACATGGTGGATTGGACTCTCCAACCAATTACGGACATGGTGGATTGGACTCTCCAACCAATTACGGACATGGTGGATTGGACTCACCAGCCGATGACGGACAAGGTGGATTGGACTCACCAGCCTATGATGGACATGATGGACTGACCCATCAGCCAATAGATGGATATGGTGGACTGACCCATCAGCCAATTGATGGACATCGTGGACTAAACCATCAACTAATAAATGGACATGTTGGAATGGTCACAACTGCCAATAAAATAGAAAATGATAGGGAGTTTATGGACTCATTTTATTTAATTATACAGCTTAGTGGTTAATCACTAACGCAGAATTGCCACCGCAGGTTAGCAGCTGGAACTAAAGACTAAGAGTCGACAGGGTGGTTCTTCTACCAACTCAGGTGGTGAACAGATAATAAGCAAACTTCCCTTTTTACTTTTCTCGTGTTATAAATGTGGCTATGGGAAACGGTCGAAGACTATGGGATAATTACTTCATGCATTATCATTTAAAACATAAGTTCTTTTGAGTTAGAAATGCTAGACTTATTTTCTTTCATATTATTCATGTAACCTTTTAAGTAACACCCGGTCCTTTTAGGACTAGTCATTATAGGGTTGGTTTTGTTAAATTTTGAGTAACACCTGGCTAGCAAGGCCCATAATATCGTGAAAATGGTGGGTCGTTACAGGTGGTATCAGAGCCCAGCTTCCCACTAGCTCATTTTACGACTCAAGTACCTTGTTGAAAAATCCAAGAATTATCTTTTCCCATTGTGTTGTGTTTTGAATTAACAAATTCATTCGCTACTAATAAACCTAAGTCATAACTGAAAGAGAACATATTAATGAACCATGATGGTTTGATGTTTCAGATGGCAGGCACCCGTAGACAGTCAGGCCAATCTGCGGAGTCAAATTCGAACAAAGAGAATGTGTTGGCCCAGATCCTGACGGCCATACAGGGACTAGCGTAGGCTTCAGGAAATACAAATTCTGTGGTTCAGAATATCGCTTAGCGGTTACTGAGAGTGGTAGCAGGGAATGGAGCCTCAAACTTGGCAGCGGGTCTCAGAATCACCCTAGATGGTGGTCAAGGGAATGCACAAGGGTGGGCAGGGTTAGCAGACCTAGGCGAGCAAGGGTAGCGTCCAAACCCAATGCCACCGGTAGTCCGACCAGTGCCACCAGTTTTTGATGATAGAGACCGTTACACAGTGGAAAAGTTCAGGAAGAATGGAGCTGAACTATTTTTTGAGGGATCGATCCATTGAAGATAGAGAGCTGGATTGACATTACCAAAAAGCGTTTCGAGCTAAGTCGGTGCCCCACCACCTTCAAGTGGGATTGGCAACATCCATGCTTCAAGAGGAAGCTTCTTACTGGTGGAAATCCATGGAAAAAAAACCACCTTCCATCGACATGGGATTTCTTCCATCACGTGAGCGGAATTTGTGGCAGCTTTCAATGGACAATATTTTCCAGAGCCCGTTGTCCAGAAGAAAGCACTAGCATTCACTAATTTGGTTCAGGGGAGGATTTAGTCCGGGAATATATGTATTTCTAGAAGAACTTCCAGGGTTACCTCCTAAGCGGGCAGTGAAGTTCGCCATTGACTTAGCACCTAGAACAACACCAATTTCTAAAGCACCATATCGTATGGCTCCAACAGAACTCACGGAGTTAAAGAGTCAACTAGAAGAGTTGTTGCAGTTAGGCTTCATCAGACCAAGTACTTCACCCTGGGGAGCCTCTGTTCTTTTTGTGAAGAAGAAAGATGGATCACTTTGACTGTGTATTGACTATCAAAAATTCAATCAGGTGACAGTCAAGAATCGGTACCCCTTACCGAGGATTAATGACTTGTTTGATCAGCTAAAAATAGCCAGAAAATTTTCTAAGATAGACTTGCGGTCTGGTTATCACCAGTTGTGAGTAAAGGAGTTAGACATATAGAAAACAGCTTTCTGAACTCGGTATGGACATAATGAGTTTGTGGTTATGCCTTTTGGTCTAACAAATGCACCAGCGGCCTTTATGTCACTCATGAACACAGTATTCCACGCATACCTGGACAAGTTTATTATCGTGTTTGTGGATGACATTCTGGTCTATTCAAATAATGAAGAAGAGTATGTGAAGATCCTGTCTATTACTCTTCAAGTTGTGAGAGAACATCAATTGTTCGCCAAGCTCTTAAAGTGAGACTTCTGGTTGAGGGAGGTAAATTTCCTTGGTCATATTGTCTCAAAGGCTGGAATTGTAGTGGATCCATCAAAAGTGAAAGCAGTCATTGATTGGCCACAACCTGTAACACCCCAAATCTGGTTCATGCTCGTGAACCGAACCGGCATATTACAGGGCCCGATTAGGTCGGCTAACCCAAACCTAACTCATGCGGATCCAATCTCGGCGTCTTAAGATGAAGATATTACTCGTCATACATGGATGAATGCATAAAATCCTAATATGATACTACATGGATGACATGCAAACTAAATTACACACCATCACAATTACGATCAAAATCGATGAAAATTCTGAAATAAAACGGATAGAATTTCACCTAAAAGTGCAATTAGGGTCACCCTGTCAAAATACTATATATAACCATATATATAAACATGTTTCTATATATCACGCAATTTCATTCACACAATCTGATATACTGTTTACTTGCTCTAAAGCTTGGGTCTCAACCCACCACGCTCCTGTTGTGCAATCTATTCATGTTTCACATTCTATCATGTCTTAATATGTAATCATGTCACATCATCATGTCTCAAGCATTTAATCACACCATTCACTATATAATAACATCATAAACACAATATAATCACTCAATCAACTGACATGTGTGCAAGCGACAACAGTGCTCCTCCGTCCAAGCTGGCTCCTCCAACTCGTGATTATTACCTACATATAGTATAAAAACACATCAGTAACAAGTGTTACTGGTCCGGAAAATAAAATAACTATAACAAGCTGGCTATGAGAGCAAACTCTCATATGAAAGAAAACATCATATACTCCACGTGAACACTCTGAAGGGCACTACTGAGGAGCCACTGGGCTGCAGACCCGGTAGCATCCCAAACTTACTGATCTGCTGCTACTGATGCCGCTCTCGACATTTTCTTACTTCATTTTTTGGTCTCAAATCCTAAGCCCTCTCCTTACCTCCATATTTCTCCTGGCTTTGAGCACGAAGGTCGAGTACTCTTAGGCAGTCACCTTTAGTACCCTTTGAACCACAAGTCCGGACATGCGCTGTACTAAACAGTACCCGTAAACCTCCACGTTCTCCGGGTGTGAGGAACTCTAACGCGGAGTTGTCAGGATCCCTCGGGAATGGAACAGTCCACTGGCACTAATCCAGAGCCCGCTTTGACTGTCACGACATCCGCTCATGGTACATGCAGTCAGTTTCTCCATCTCTCATCTCACTGAAAACACGAAAACTACATATATATAGGGCTGGGTAGGGATTTATATAATAGGCCCGAAGGCAACTTGTGGTGGATCTTGTTTTCGAAATCATCCTCGAGGGATCTCATCCTCGAGGGGTTATTAATCCGGAAAACTGTTCGATTAAATGGCCCGAGTTAAGTGGGATCCGATAAAATGCCACTTAACCCGTCCTGTAGATAATAATATAAACATACAATAGAAGAGCGTAAAACAAAGATGAGTCCTAAACGAACCTGGTAGAAGCTCCAAGCGTGTCATCGCGCCTAGGTGGCGAGCTCCTACTTCGTACCTACACATCAAAACTAAATACTAACGCCCACTAACTAAATGATGCATCAAACTCAATGAACATCACACACAATGTAATAATCATCCGTCACAATCAACAATAAATAATCATAAGTATGAAAAATAATTCTAACTAATCCTATTAACACAAAATTTATTATATTTCCTAAGTTACGTTGTACTCGATTATCATGCTCATATTTACTTATCTCACTAGATTACTTATCCTCCATGCACTATCAATCACATCATGTAACTTATCACTTCATCACTTATTCTCCATGCACTATCAATCACATCATAAATCAACCCTAGCATGCTGTGATAACAATCATCAAGTTCAAATTATCAATTCGGAGGTAATTATACCTCACGTCATCGGCAATCGGCGATGGCTAGGGTTTCGTCGTGCATCTCGGAGCTCAAATTTGACTCTCGGCGATGTCCGAAGTCAATTAGGTTCGACTGGATGAGCTCCGCGGAAGATCCGGTGAATTCCAGCGAATCCGGTTTTCCGACAGCTTCCGGCGACAACCGCCGGCGGCGGCTACTAGCCGGAAAGTGGTCATATTGGGTACCATTGGAACCGGCTCGGTGAGCCAAACACATCCACGACGTCGACGTGGTCAGTTGAGGCGGTGGCTCGCCGGAAAATGGCTAAAACAGAGCAGCGGCGATGGGGGACTCGATCCGGCCGGCCTGGGTGGCGATGGCCTCCGTTCCGGTCGGGAAAGGTCACTGGGTGGTTGAGGGTGCCAAGGTGATCACTCGATCATGCCGGCGACGGTCGCTGGCGGCGGAATGGATGACACGAGCGCAACATGGGCGCGGCGCTTGGCGCGGTGATCCGGCGTCGCGGCAGCTAAATGGCGGCCAGGACTAGTCGGGGCGACACGGCGACGCCGTAGCGCGGCTAGGCAGCGACAATCGGCAGCCAGGTCGCGTCGGCGACGGTGGCGCGCATGGGGGAGGCGTCGGGATGGGTTTTGGGAAGAAGACATTGGGAGGGAGAAATAACTGGGGTGGCAATTTCATAAATAAGACTTGACTTGTCTCCAGCTTGAGTCAAGTATAATAACTAAGTCGTATTAAATCCTAAAAAAATTCATAAAAATCGGGAAAAATCCCGTAAAATCAAACAAACACCACAACATTATAATGATATGCTCTATGACTAACAACCCACCCAAAATGCCCGTAACACGTCCTAATGGGGTAAACGGCCTAAAACTAATTCTACGATCCACTATATATAAAAATAAAAAAAATGACTGGCATACTCACATATATCTGATAACTCATTCTGTTCTGCGTGTTCATGATGTTATTATCATATACTTGGGTACGCATGACCCTCATAGCTCATACACACGACTAGCGTCGGCTCAGTACACGTGTTCTAAAATTGACTCGACTCGAAAATAACGGTCGAATCGACCAGTTCTGAATATAAAACCCTGACTCGAATCTTGGCTTTTACACAACCTAAGTCAGTCACTGATATCAGAAGCTTCCTTGGTTTAGCGGGTTACTATAGGAAATTCATAAAGACTTCTCCTTAGTAGCATTGCCGATGACCAAACTCACAAGAAAGGGGGTCAAGTTTGAATGGAGTAGTAAGTGTGAGGAGAGTTTCTAGTCTCTAAAGAAGAGTCTAACAACTGCACCAGTCTTGACCCTGCCAAATGGTAACGAAGGATTCGTAATCTTCAGTGATGCGTCTCGGTTGGGTTTAGGATGCGTCCTTATGCAAGAAGGTAAGGTGGTGGCCTATGCCTCTCGTCAATTGAAGATTCATGAGCAAAATTATGCAACCCATGTGGAACTGGCAGTAGTGGTTTTTGCCCTGAAGATTTGGAGACACTACTTGTTTGGAGCCCAGTTAGAAGTCTTCACTGACCACCAGAGTCGGAAGGGCAAAGTGGATAAAAGTCAGTAGCTAGCTAGACTTTGGGCCATGTCAGCAGAAGTGGTAGCTATCAACCCGGTGGAGCAACTAACAGGCTTACTGGCAAATTTTGTTGTTTCCAATGATTTAGTTGATCATGTTAAGCTTGCACAAATGGGTGATGAGGAGCTGAATAAAATGTTGGACAAGATTCCTGACATTGTAGCTGATTCAAATAGTTTGATCAGATTTAAAGGAAGGTTGTGTGTACCCAAGGATAATGCACTGAGGCGGAATATCTTGGAGGAGGCTCATCGCTCAAAGTTCTTGATACACCCTAGAGTTACTAAAATGTATCAGGATTTAAAGTGAATCTACTGGTGGATTGGGATGAAGAGGGATGTTGTGGATTTTGTCTTAAGTGTCAGACTTGCCAACAGATCAAAGCCCAACATCAACTACCTGAAGGACTATTACTACTTTTAGTGTAACGACCCGCCATTTCTCACAATAATATTGTGGGCCTAGCTGGCTAGGTGTTACCAAATGAAACTACTAAATGCCGAGTATAATAATTAAAACAAGTATAAAATAAAGGTTCCCACAGTCTTAGACCGTTTCCCAGCAGCCACACTTATTTCTCAAACAAATAAAAATAGGAGTCCTCATATTACTTTGCTCCATGCTCTAGTTGTCAATCATCTAATCTCGAATCTGCACACCTGCGGAGGCAATTCCGCGTTAGTGATTACAACACTAAGTAGTATAATAAATAAAACAAATCAAGTACATTCCACCATTTCCATATATTTATTTTAATATGCGGTGGAGCAATTCCGCTATACTCCAAAACAATGCGGAGGAGGTGTTCGCTGTGATCCGCACACCCCGGCCGTAGCCTTTTTATGGGGAGGCTACCACTACCGTCTCCAGTGCCAGTGCCTCGCACACCCCGGCCGTAGCCTTTTTGTGGGGAAGCTATCACTGCACTCTAGGTGATTGCTATGCACCCGTTTGTGGGGAAGCTCTCACTACCAATTCTAGTGCCAGTGCCTCACACACCCCGGCCGTAGCCTTTTTATGGGGCGGCTATCACTGCACTCAGTGTCGGTGCCTCACACACCCCGGCCGTAGCCTTTTTATGGGGTGGCAATCACTGCACTCTAGTGCGATGGAGGAATCGCTGTGCCTCACTCACCCAGCCGTAGCCTTTTATGGGGCGGCTATCACTACTCCAAAACAATATCGATGCATTACAAGATTCACACATAACACGACCCAGTGTCGGACTGAGTCAATTCTTTGACCTCGGTTGCACTTCGTGCATGGTGGTCGAATCTGGGCTCAGGCCGACCTAGGCTACCAACAAGGAAAATACGATGTTCTATCTATTATACGTGCCTGACTTGCGGGTTCGTCCGACTGTAATCCGCTAACCCTAATATGAATGGGGCATAAAATTATACATTAGTATAATTTTACTCGCGTCGAAAATGCATGCAACTAAATATTTAATATATTCCACATTAATTAATTTATTTAATTCGATAAGGTTCAACACTTCTTTATTTAATTAATTATGCTATCGCGTAATTTGTACGCGATTATCTTTTATTGATCCATTATTTTACTTTACGAATTTATTATAAGAATAATCGTTTTATTTATCAAATATAACTTTTATATGATAAAGGTGAAGTCTTTATTATATATTCCTCTTAACCCTTCAATTTAAGTTAATTGCTTTTAATCAGCCGATTAATTAATTACTGTTTATCCTAATCGAAATTTATTAATTTCATGTAATAATTTATAAATTTATTATTTTGACCACTTAACTCATATCTCTTTTAAATTATTTATTTTAATGATTTGAATACAAGTTGGTATTATTATTATGATTTTTAACTCAACCCATATCGAGTCAACCAGAAATTACCAAACTGCCATTTCTTCTTCTTCTTCATCTTCTTCCCGTCACCCTCCTTCTCTTCACCAAAACCAGCACCAACCAGACCTTGGCACCACTTAGATCACGCCCTTCTTCTTCTTCCCTATGCAACCTAGCTAAACAACCATCCAAACATCCTAATCCAGCATCAACAACAAATTAAAACCACCCAAGATGAAGCCTAACGTCCACGTTTTACAGCAGCTATCCTAGGCGACGTTCCTGCACCAAAACCCAGCCTTGGCGTCCTCTTCTTCAACCCAAAACCAATTCACTTCCTTCCCTAACTGCTTCCCTTTCCTAGCAATCCAATTGGAAGCCTAAAGCTTGTGCCTTTCAACAACTAACCACGTCCAACTAAGTTCTGCACCAACGAACCAGCAGCCATGGCGACCTTCCTGCTGCTATGGCGACTCAAACGTGCCCAGCAGCACTGCCTAAAGCGTCCCCTTCTTCCTGCACAACAACCCAACGCCCAAAGAAGTGAAACACTACCTTGCTGCGTGGTATATGCAACTGGTTGTGACACAATCGCCATGGTGCCACTGCTGCAATTCAGCAGAACGTGCTACCATCCTTGGCTATAAATTCTATGAAATCTACCCTTTTTCTTGTTGATTTCAAGTCATAGTTTCCATGATTATCTTGTATTATAATGTTTGATCATATGTATGCATGCAAACTTTGAAGAAGAGGAAGAAACTTACTAAAACAATGGGGAAGCCGGCGTTTGTCCAAGGAGCTTATGTGCATGACGCCCCTCCCTCCTCCTTATAAAATGAAAGAAGGCTTAGGGTTTATGAAAACACACTTCGTTGCCGGGTAAATGGGTAAGTGATACGGTTCACTTTACCATTTCACTTAACCTCTTAAATGGGTACATGGTATGTTAGTTAAATGGTTAGATGGTATGGTTTACTTAACCGGGTAAAAATACTTAACCGGTTAACTAATACTTTCCACTTGACCGGGTAATTGATAATTAACCGGGTAGCGGGTAAATAATTTAAATAAATTCATGGATACCAGTGTTCGATCCCATGCGTCGAATATATATATATATATATATATATTTTTATTTTTTTATTTTTTTCCAGGTCTTTGCATTTAGAAATACCAACCTGGAAATGGGAGCGTGTCACATGCGACTTTATTGCAAAGCTCCCAAGGACTCAGAAGAAGCATGACTCCATATGGGTGGTTGTGGACCGTCTAACCAAGGCAGCTCATTTCATCCCCACAAAATCAAGAAGGATGGCGGAATACCTATCAGAATTATATGTCAATAACATTGTCATGCTGCATGGGATTCCAAAAGAGATAGTCTTGACAAAGATCCCCTATTCACTTCACATTTCTGGGAAGCTTTCCAAAAAGCTATGGGGACCCAAATCAAGCTAAGTACAGCATATCATCCTCAAACTGTTGGTTAGAGTGAGAGGACCATTCAAACTTTGGAGGATTTATTAAGAGCTTGGATTCTTGACTGGGTAGGAGATTGGAAGAAACACTTAGCCTTGGTTGAATTCACCTTTAATAACTCTTACCATGCTAGTATAAGGATGGCACCATTTGAAACCTTATACGGTAGGCCCTGCTGATCACCATTATGTTGGTTGGAGTCTACCGAAGCGTTTATAGTCGGGCTAGAGATGGTGAGGGAAGCAACTGAAAAGGTGAAACTCATTCAGCAAAGTGTTAAGGCAGCACGGGATTGACAAAAGAGTTATGCTGATACTTGAAGGAAGGACCTAGAGTTCCAAGCTGGGGAGTTTGTGTACCTAAAGACATCTCCTAGGAAGGGGGTGATTAGATTTAGAACATCAGGGAAGTTGAAACCAAGATTCATCGGACCGTTCCCAATCCTGGATTGAGTCGAAAATTGTGCATATAGATTAGCATTACCACCAAGCCTAGCTAGAGTACACAATGTTTTCCATGTGTCACTACTAAAGAAATATGTATGGGATGAGGATCATATCATCACAAATTTTAAAGACTTAGAATTACAACCAAATTTAACATACGAAGAAAAGATGATTCGCATTTTGGCAAGAGAAATTAAGACACTCAGGAACAAAGAAATTTCTTTGGTAAGGTATTGTGGAGAAATCAGGGATCAGAGGAAGCTACTTGGGTGACTGAGCAAGAGATGGCAAAGAAATACCCAAGCCTATTTGTGGCATAAGATTCTTATGATTGTAGTAGCATGCACCGATACCAAATAAATAATTAATTCTTAGTTTCTGTTGGCCATTATAATATTTCGGGGACAAAATATTTCTACGTTGGGGAGACTGTAAAACCCTGAAAATAATTAGGTTATTTTAATTAGGGTTTTGTAAATCTTAAAATGAATAAATTATTTAAGTAAATTAATTCTTGGATATCAATATTTTATTAATTATAGCCCATTTATAGTTTTTGACCTTTCGTTATTACACAAGTATAGTTATGAGTAATTACGTTCTTTTCTATAAAATTGAATATAGTGACTTCTTAAATTCCACACATATTTATAAAATTTAATGTAATGATTTCTAGAATTCCACATATATTCTTCTATATAAAGGAAAGTTCTGTTCTTAAATAAGAAATCCTCTGGATAGGTTGTGAGCACATTTGACTCTCAAAGGGGAAGACTTTAGGATTATTTGTAATAGTTGTGGGTTCTTTACAAAATTTTCAGGTCCAAATAATTATTTAAAATGTTGTATTTTCCCTTGTGGACAACCTGGTCAGCCTGAGCCCAGATTCAATCACCATGCACCAAGTGCAACCGGGGTCAAGGAATTGACTCAGTCTGACATGGGCTACGCCCTTCATAATCCAATAATGACCATGTCAGAAAGGACCTGACAGCCCATAATACAATAAATTGGACATGGCGGATTGGACTCGCTAGCCAATTACGGACATGGTGGATTGGACTCACCAGCCGATAACAGACATGGCGGAGTGGGCTCATCAATCGGTAATGAACATGATGGACTATCTCATCAGCCAATTAGGGACATAGTGGATTGGACTCACCAACCGGTAACGGACATGGCGGATTGGACTCGCCAGCCAGTAATGGACATGATGGACTGACCCATCAGCTAATAGATGGACATGGTGGTCTGACCCATCAGCAAACAAATGGACATGGTGTACTGAACCATCAACTAATAAATGGACATGTTGGAATGGTCACATTGGCCAATATTATAGATAATGATAGGGAGTTTATGGACTTGTTTTTTTAATTATACGGCTTAGTGTTTAATAACTAACGTGGAATTGCCTCCATGGGTTAGCAGCTGGAACTAAAGATTAAGAGACGACAAGGTGGTTCTTCTACCAACTCAGGTGGTGAACAGATAAGAAGCAGATTTCTCTTTTTACTTTTCTTGTGTTATAAATGTGGCTATGGGAAATGGACCAAGACTATGGGATGATTATTTTACCGTCAGGGAAGAAAGCGAGTGGTCGGGGGGCAAGAAGACGAGTGGTCTAGGATAAGGTCGGGGGTTGTATCATAAATAGAACTTGTCTCGACTGTGACTCATGTTGAAAATAATAACTAACTCGTAAATCAACAAGAAAGAAAAGAACTAACCTAAAAACTCGAATCCCATCCTTGGTTGAGTAGTCTGAAACTTTGGCAAGATGGGCGACCGTAAGAACAATTACAAGGTAGTTCCTTCACACCCCTACGACCTCTCTTGCTGCTAGGTCGAAGTAAGGGCTTTCTGTGTCCCCGGTTTCCAAGTTTGTGGGCGGAGTTGCAAGGGGTGACGATGGTGATGCCAGTTCCTCTAAAATAGATGCTATAATGGAAGATTCAGAGGGGTAGACACTGGTTGTGCTTCTTCGACAACATCATGGGTTCCATCACAGCAGTTCAGGCCGCCAAAACAGTCCATAGCGGACGACCTTCTCGCCGGAATTCATGGTGGCGAAGTGCAGAAGTGGGGAGAACTACCATACTCCATGCAACGTCCAAAGGTGGCAGATCCTTACTGTTTTGAGGCCGGCCTTAGGTCATGGAACATCCAAATTGGAGCAAGGTGCAAGAAAGGAGGGTCTTGAGGCTGGGAGAAGAAGAATAGGTCTGGTTTTGGGTGCAGGACGGTGTTCACCTCGGATCGCTACTGTAAAACACGAATTTTATGCTTCATCGCTTGCTGTTTTTATTTTTGTTGACGTTTGGTTGGGATGTTTATATGGTTGTTTAATTGGGTTCCTCGGGAAGGCTGCAGAAGGTTGGAAGAAGACGTCAGGTCTGGTTTTGTGACAAAGAAGAAGAAGAAGAAGAAGAAGGAGGGGTTGACTCGATACCAACTCGAGTTAAAAAAATATTACCAAATCGTAATAAATCTTTAAAAATAATTATTCTAATGGGTTATGGGTAAAGTTACTAAACTAATTAATTAGTGTACAAAATCGCCACAAGTAATAACAATACGGTAATGATAAACGGTCGATAATTAATCGGCGTAACAGAAGCAATTAAATTAAATTGGAGGATTATAAGAAATTAATAAAATAATTGTTTTACCTTTACCATATTAAATTTAATATTAGGTTAATAAAGTGATTATTTTAATAACGAGTCAGTAAGGTAGAAAATGGGTTAATAAATTATAATCGGGTAAAAATCACAAGCGTTGAACCTAAATAACCTAATGAAAATCAATAAAGTTTGAACCTTTATTGAGTTGACTAATTTAAAATAATTAGAAATATCTTTGAATTAGGATAATACAAATTATTTTAAATAATTTAAACGAACAACTTAATTGATTAAATTGCTATGAATAATGATAGCGATTAAAAATTATAACCGAAGAAAATATTCTAATAATTGTAATTAAATATTTGTTTATAAGTTGATAATTATTTTATCTTTTGTTAAGAGTGAATCATAATTTAGATAATTAATTTAAAATGTATAGTTGGATTTAAATAATTATGTAACATGAATATTTTAATATTTAATATTGTTGAATTTTAATAGTGATATATATATTAGTTATTTAGTTGCATCCATTGCTACTCGAATAAAATTATACTTATGTATAATTTTATGTTCTCGTTCATATTAGGATTGTTGGTCACAGCTGTGAGTTCAGTTACAAACTATCGAGGCCCGTATAATTATTTAAAATGTTGTATTTTCCCTTATTGGTAGCCCTTGTCAGCCTAAGCCCGGATTCGACCACCATGCACTGGAACGCAACAGGGGTCAAGGAATTGACTCAGTCTGACAGGGAGTCTTAGTCGACTTGAGTATCTGACCACCATGCATTGGAGCGCAACTGGGGTCGAGCTCCTTCGGCACAAGGCACCACCCCCCTGAAAGATTGAACACTTGTCCCCAATAGAGTGCAATGGCGCAAGATGGCTCATTATGCACTTGTTATACCGAGTGGGTAAGTCAATGGCAAACATTGGTAACTACAGGCCGTGGGCCAGGTAGCATGTGTGCGCATGCATGGGATGGTAGCTGGATGGGGTGGCCACCCCTTCTAGCATATAACGAGCTCGGCATAGGCTCATAACAACCTAAAAGACTCTTGAAACGATAATGGGTATTTTATTGACTTGTTTCATTTAATTATGCGGCTTAGTGGTTTTATCACTAACACGGAATTGCCTCCGCAAGGGAGCGAGCTTTTGAATGAAGAATAAAAGTGACTCAGGTTGGTGAATTGATAATAAAAAGTGGACATCCTTATTATTCTTATCTTGTGTTATAAATGTGGCTATGGGAAACGGTCCGAGACTTGTGGGATGGTTACTTTATATTTTAAAGAACATGATTTATTGTTATGACTTATATTATATATTGCCAAATTTATTTGCTGTTTTTCAATTCATGTTCTGGAATATTATCATTACATCAATTATACTTTTCGGTAACACCTGGTCCAGTTCGGGCGGGTCGTTACAGATGTTGTCTTCTATGGATTGATGAGGAGTGTAGCATTCATGCATTATACTGGGCATTAGTATTTTTGTCTTGAAGTGTAGGTAGGGAGTAGGAGCTCACTGTCTAGGCTCGAGGACATGCGGGAGCTTCTACTAGGTCCGTTTGGGACTCGTTTCCTATTTTACTGTAGCAACCCGCCCTAACTGGCCCGGTTAGTACTAGAATATAATTGATGTAAACATAACTTCAAGAACATGAATTCTAATACAGCAATATGTCTAGAATTTATAAATCATAAAAATAAAACATGTCTGATAGCATGTGACAATGCATAAAATAAACTAACTCAAAGTCTCACAGCCTCTGACCGTTTCCCATAGCCACATTTATAACACAAAAGAATAACAGAAAGTCCAATTTATTATCAATTCACCAAACCTTAGGTTGGTAAAGAACCACCAACGACACTCTTAATCGTCAGCCATAGTTGCTCACCTGCGGAGGCAATTCCGCGTTAGTGATAAAACCAGTAAGCCACATAATTAAATTAAACAAGTCAATATAATCCCAATTATCATTTCTCAAGACTTTTAGTTGTTATGAGCCTATGTCGAGCTCTTAATATGCTGGGAGGGGTGGCCACCCCATCTAGCTCCAATCTCATGCATGCGCACACATGCTATGTGGCCCCCGGCCTTTAGTTACTGATGTTTGCCATTGACTCACCCTCTCGGTATCACAAGTGCATAACGAGCCGTCTTGCGCCATTGCGCCCTGTCACCCCTTTCAGCATGGGGGTGGGTATTCAATCTTTAGGGGTGCTGCCCTGCGTTGAATTGAGTCGACCCAGGTTGCGCTCGGTGCATAGTGGTCGGATACGAACTCAAGTCAACCAAGACTCCCACAAAGTAATTTTAAAGGTGCGGCCCTGTGTCAGACTGAGTCAATTCCTTGACCCCGGTTGCACTCGGTGCATGGTGATCAAATCTGGGCTCAGGCCGACTAGAGCTGCCAAAAAGGGAAAATAGAACATTTCAAATAATTATACAGGTCTAGATAGTTCGTAAGTGAACTTGCAATTGTGACCAACGATCATAATTTGAACGAGAACATAAAATTATAAATAAGTATGATTTTATTCGTGTAGAAATGCATGCAAATAAATTACTAATATATATTATTATTAAAATTTGACAACATAAAGCAAACAACATTCAACAATCTGAAATATTAAATTATTCATGTGACATAATCATTTAAGTGCTACTTTTCATTTTAAATTAATTATCTAAATCATAATTCACACTGCACTAATGATAAATTGATTATTAAGTTATAAACAAGTATTTAATTACTATTATTAGTTTATTTTCCTTCCAGATGATAATTACTTAACCACAATCTTGATGATTTAGTTTACGATTTTAATCTTTAATCACTATCATTTTTAATAGCAATTTAATTAATTAAGTCGTTCGATTAAATTATTTAAAATGATGTGTATTATCCTAATTGAAAGATATTACTAATCCAATTATTTTAAATTATTCATCTCAATAAGGTTTGAACTTTATTCATTTTCATTATCCTATTTAGGTTCAACGCTTGTGATTTTTACATGATTATAGTTTAATAACCCATTATCTACATTATTGACCCATCATTAAAATAGTCACTTTATTTACCTAGTGTAAAGACCATGAAAAAAAGAGAGAAAGAATGCGGACGCGGTCTACAAAGGACCGAACGTGTTATATTCTATACCTCGTTAATTCTACCCAGTTAATTATTTACCCTATTTATTATTTACCCGGTTACCCGGTTAAATGAAATACGGGTGTTTTCACATACCCTAGCCGTCATTTTCATTTTTATAAATTTTGAAAGAGGATGTCATTTTTCACATACGCCTAGTTCTCCTCTTCCTTACCGGTGTGCCTTCTTCCTTGCTTAAGTATTCTTTCAATCTCCCTCTTCTTAATTTTCTGGCATACATATTTTAATTTGATAATAAGCTTTATAATCATGAGGATTAAAGTTTAAAATCAACAAGAAAGAAACTAAACAGAAATTAAAGTTTAACTTGGCCGACGAGTCCCCTGCTTCGGCGAGATGGGTAAGCACAGGCGAGGTTCACCAGGAATCGGTGGGGACGGTTGTTTTGACATCAGAAGATGATCCTACTCTCTTCGTTGATCACTGTAGGGTCGATCTCACGTGTGTGGATGTCGGCCTGGGGTGGTAAATGGCCAAAAACAGAGGACGGCGGCAAAAACAGAGGCGACGGCAGTGGGGGAAGCAATCCGGTCGTCCAGGTTTTCCAATCTGGCCGGGGAAAGTCGATAGGTGGTCGAGGGTGCCGAGGCGACCACCCAATTGAGGCGGCGACTCTCACCGGCGGTGGAATCACCGTCGCAAGTGCACCGCTAGGCAGGCAATGCGGGCATAGCCGCAGCTGGAAGACGGCCGGGGCGACACCGTACCGGCATGGCAGGGCTGGTCGGCGACTATTGGCGGCAGCCAGAGACGATCACCGGTGGTGGCTGGAGGCCGGCTGCTGTCGGGAACAGGGGATGGCACCGGGAAAGAAGAAGAAGAAGAAAATTACCTTGGGTGGCAAACTTGTAAATAATGCTTGACTCGACACAGCTCGAGTTAAATAATAATACCAACTCATAAATTACACCTGACTCGATACCGAATCAAGTTAAAAATAATACGAATACGTAATAAATCTTTAAAAATAATTATTTTAATGGGTTATGGGTTAAAGTTACTAAACTAATTAATTGTTGTACAAAATCGCCACAGGTAATAAAACAAAATACGGTAATGATAAAAGGTCGATAATTAATCGGCGCAACAAGCGGTTAAATTAAATCGGATGGATATAAGTAATTAATAAAATAAAGATTTTACCTTTACCTTATTAAATTTAATATTAGGTAAATAAAATGATTATTTTAATAACAAGTAAGTAATGTAGAAATGGGTTATTAAACTATAGTTGGGTAACAATCACTAGCGTCGAACCTAAAGAGAATAATGAAAATAAATAAAGTTCGAAACTTTATTAAGTCGAATAATTTAAAATAATTGTATTAATAATATTTTTGAATAATACAAATTATTTTAAATAATTTAATCGAACAAATCAATTAATTAAATTGCTATAAATAATAGTAGCAATTAAAAATTATAACTATAAACTAAATCATCAAGATCAGGGTTAAGTAATTATCATCGCAAAGGAAAATTAAATACTTGTTTGTTAGTAATAATTATTTGATTAATTATTAGGTATTAATTATTATTTAGATAATTAATTTAAAATGTGAAGTAGGATTTACATGATAATGTCAGAGGAATAATTAATTATCTCACCAGATTTGTTGATAATTCAATATTTAATATTTTTGAAAATAATATATATTAGATATTTAGTTGCATGCATTCTACTTGAATAAAATTATACTTATGTATAATTTTATGTTCTTGTTCAGATTAGGATCATTGGTCGTAGTTGCGAGTTCGAAATATCCCGATCCGTAATAACATTTTAAATGTTGTACTTTCCCTTGTTGGTAGCCCTGCTCGGCCTGAGCCTAGATTTGACCACCATGCGCTACAACGCAATCGGGGTCAAGGAATTGACTAAGTCTGACACGGGGCCTCACCTTTAAAATTACTATGTTTATCCGTATAATTATTTGAAATGTTATATTGTCTGTATAATTATTTGAAATGTTATATTTTTCCAAACTGGTATAATTATATAAAATGTTGTATTTCCCCAAAATGGTATAACTATATGAAATGTCGTATTTTCCCAAACCGGTAGCCTTGTTGGCACTTATCTCAGAATGAGCTGAGAGACAATTTATAATTTCAGAATGAACTAGGAGACCATGACTAATCTCAAAATGAATTGGGAGACCACCTAATCTTCGAATGAGCTGGGAGACAATTTTTAATCTCAGAGCGAACTGGGAGACCATGACTAATCTAAAAAATGAATTGGGAGACCACCTAATCTCAGAATGAGCTGGGAGACAATTTCTAATCTCAGAACGAACTGGGAGACCATGACTAATCTCAAAATGAATTGGGAGACCACCTAATCTCAGAATGAGCTGGGAGGCAATTTCTAATCTCAGAATAAATTGGGAGACCATGACTAATCTTAAAATGAATTTGGAAACCACCTAATCTCAGAATGAGCTGGAGACGATTTCTAATCTCAGAATGAACTGGGAGACCATGACTAATCTTAAAATGAATTGGGAGACCACCTAATCTCAAAATGAATTGGGAGACATTTTCTAATCTCAGAATGAGCTGGGAGACGACTTTACTAATCTCAGAATGACCTGAGAGACAAATTACTAATCTTAGAATGACCTGAGAGATAATTACTAAAAGACTTGTGAAACTATAATAAAAAACGGGTGAAATGATAATAGGGATTTTATTGACTTATTTCATTTAATTATGCGGCTTAGTGGTTTTATCACTAACACGAAATTGTCTCCGCACGTAAGCAACATTGGACTGAAGAATAGAAATGTGGTTGGTGGTTCTTCTACGAACCTAGGTATGGTGAATCGATAATAAAAATTGGACTTCCTTATTATTCTCTTGTATTATAAATGTGGCTATGGGAAACAGTCTAAGATTGTAGGACAATTATTTTATATTTTAGAGAACATGATTTATTGATATGATTTATATTATATGTTGCGAAACTTATTTGCTGTTTTTAAATTCATGTTCTGGAATGCTACATTTACATTAACTATATTTTTAAGTAACACCCAGTCCTGTTGGGGCGGTTTGTTACACCTAGTATTAAATTTAATATGGTAAAGGTGAAATTTTTATTTCATTAATCTCTTATAACCATCCGATTTAAATTTGATAGGTTTATCATTACCGTATTTTTATTACTCATGGTGATTTCGTACAATAATTATTTAGTTTAGCAATTGTAATCCATAACCTTTAAAATAATAATTTTTAAGGATTTATTATGAGTTAATATTATTTTTAACTCGAGTTGTGTCGAGTCAAGCATATATTACAGATTTGCCATCTTCTTCTTCCCTGACATTCTTCTCTTCTCCAAACCTCATCTTTGCACCAAAAACCAAACCTGTCCTTCTTCTCCCAGCCTCAAGACCACTACTTTCTTGCACCTTGCTACAATTCAGAGGTTCAGCTACCTCAGGCCGTGATCAACCAAGAAGGATCGGCCACCTTTGGACGATGCAGGGAGTAGGGTCGTTCTCCCATGCTTGCATGTTCACCGCCATCAATTCCGGTGAGAAGGTCATCAGCAGTGGACTGTGCCGGCGGTAAAAACTGCTATAATGGACCCCTGATGTTGTCGACGAAGAACAACCAGCGTCTACCCTCTGAAGCTTCCATTACAGCGTCTGATTTTAGAGGAACGCCACCACCTTTGTCACCCCTGAAATTCCGCCCAGTAACAGGTGCAATTCCGCCACCCATCGCGAAACAAGGGACCAGGGGTTGTGAGGGACTGCCTTGCAACTTTTTCTTACGGTCGCCCATCTTGCCAAAATTTCAGACTCGTCGGCCATGGATGGGATTTCAGTTTCCAGTTTAGTTCTTTTCTTTCTTGTTGATTTGAGACTTTAGTCTCCATGATTATCAAACTTATTATCATTTTTAATAAAAGTACATGCATGAAAATTAACAATAGGGAGATAGGAAGGATACCCAAGCAGGAAGAAAGACGGCTCCAATAAGGAAGAGGAGAAGAAGATGAGATACAGGCGGCTAGGGTGAGAAGACGCCCCTCATAAAAATGAAATGAAAATGATGGCTAGGGTATGGAAAAGACCCCAACACCAGCATTTCATTTAATCGGGTAAAGAATAAAATATAATATTTAATCGGATAGAGAATATAATATAAAAATAATATAATAATAATAATACTTTCTCCAACATTCGATCCTTCCCTGACCGAGTCATATATATATATTTCACAGTCATTACATTTACGCTCTACTCTATAGTGTATTGTTTTACTACTTGCAGGATGAGTTAAGTGACATTTTATTAGATCCCACTTAACCCAGGTCATTTAATCGATCGATCTTCCAGATTAGTTACCCTTGACGATGAGATCCCTCGAGTATGTTTTAGAAAATAAGATCTTCCATAAGTTGCCTTCAGCCCTATTATATAAATCCCTTCCCAAACCTATATATAGTTTTATCAAGTTTTTAGTGAGACAAGAGATGGGAAAACCGACTCATACGTATCATGAGCTGGTGCATGTGTCAGTCAACGTGGGCTCTGGATTAGTGAATAGGCTATTCCAATCCCGAGGGATCCTGACAACTCCCATTTTGAGTTCCTCACATCCAGAGAAATATGGAGGTTTACAGAGAGGGCTTAAGATATACTAGTAGTCCCATGGGACTAGAAAATAAAATGAGAAAATCAGCAGCAGTAGAATAGCCCGAGTGGCTCCTCTATAGGTGATCTTTAAAGAGTTCACCAGAAGTATATGAATGTTTTCCTTCATATGAGGGTTTGCTCTCATAGCCAGTTTGATATTGGCTATATTTTGGACTAGTAACACTCATTACTGACGTGTTTTTATAATATATGTAAGTGATGATCATGCGTAGGATGACCCAGCCTGGATAGAGGAGCAGTGACGTTTCTTGTATACACACATGTCAGATGATAGAATGTTAATATTTTGTTTATGTTGTCATTATATTGAGAATGATGTGATGTAATGCAAGGTATGACAAGTATGATTATGATATGTTATTTGCTTCAGTAACAGAATTTCTAATTATGACATTTGAATACATATATTTAGTAAATTTGTTTAGATATTGAACTATGTACAACACGTGAGGCCCATAATTTTATGTGAAAAGCGAATAGAATGCACAGATGGGTCGACACTGAAGATTTAAAATGATTATACAGCAAATTAGAATTTTGTTGTGAATGTCAATGTGTGCTACATTTATATATGTCTACGCATGTTTATTTGACAGGGTGGCCCTTAATTACACTTTTAGGGAGGACTGTCCATCTTAGTTTACAAATTTTTATTGATTTTCATTGGAATTATTTTGGTATGTGAGCAGGTTGACATGTCATCCATGTAGTAGCATGTGGGGTTTTGTGCATTCATCGATTCATGGTGATCTACATCTTCTATCTTGAGACACTGAGAGTAGAGCCGTATGAATTGGGTTTAGGTTAGCCGACCCAACCGGAACACTGTGATATTCTAGTTCAGTTCCAGTCATTAACTAGATTTGGGGTGTTACACAATGTGTCGTGGAGTATACAAAACCTGGTTTCGAGACATATTTCAATTAGTGGTCAACTGGGGCATCAAGTAGTAGCGTGTCCGAATGCACCATGCCAACAACCGGCCCTTCCAGCACCACCATAGCCACTAGCACTTCCAGCACCCCACCACAATGACAGTAGAGAGGCGAACAAGACCAAGGTCAAGGACAACGAGGTAGTGGTTAGCAGTCGTAGAGGCAGCAGCCATATAGGGGATAGAACCAGAGAGGAATGATGGCTGCAGAACATGCTATACAACAAAGCGACAAATAGCAGGCACCACCAGTAGTACTTGCTACCCAGCCACAACAACAGCAGTTGCCTGTTATGATGTATGCAACCACAGTCGCAAAAGCATTGGAAGATACGACCATTGTGATAGGTATGCTTCTCGTTGGGTCTATACTTGCACGCAGTTTTTTATTCTGGCTGAACACATTCTTTTATATCTGACACACACACAAATAGGATTGGAGGTTAGATAGAGGATTTAGGACATACATTACTAGTGTCCACCCCTGCTGGTAGAGTTATAGCCACGGGTGAGTATGTGCGTAGTGTCCTGTTGTTGAAATGAGCAGATTTGATACTGTTCAAGATGATGGAGTTTGATGTGATCTTTGGAATGGATTTGATGTCTAGACATGTAGCTTTGATTGATTGCCGAAGGAAGATGGTGACTTTACATCGTGGAAGGCACCACTTTTTCTTCCAAGGTCAGGGCATAGAAAGAGAATGAGGTTGGATCTCTCATCAGAGTGCAGTGAGACAGTCGGATAGAGGTTGTGAGTTAGTGATGGCAGCCTTGGCGCCGATCAAACCTAATGGTCTAGAGGATAGGTCTAGTATTGAGCAAACTCCTGATGGTCAGGGAATTCATAGATGTTTTCCAGATAAAATCACTGGTTTGCCACCAGAGAGAGAAGTGGAATTTGCTATTGACTTGATGCCAGGAATAGCACCCATCTCTAGAGCACCGTACAGAATGGCACACAGTCAAACTTCACGAACTCAAGGAGCAGCTACAAGCATTGTTGGATCAGGGATTTATTAGACCGAGTGTGTCTCCATAGGGAGCACCAGCATTGTTTGTGAGGGAAGAAAGATCTTGGCATGTGTTTGTACATCGACCATAGGATGCTAAACCATGTAACCATAAAAAATAAATATCCCCTTCCTCGCATTGATGACTTATTTGACTAGTTGAGCTCAACAGTGGTCTTTTTGAAGATTGACTTGAGATCTGGTTACCACCAGTTGAGGATTTCAGCAGAAGAAATTCCCAAGTCTGCATTTAGGACTAGATATGGACACTACAAGTTTTTGGTCATGCCCTTCCGATTGACCAATGCTCTAGCAACATTCATGGAACTAATGAACAAAGTGTTTAACCCATATTTGGACTAGGTTGTAATAGTCTTTGTGGATGACAACTTAGTGTACTCTTCATCTGGAGAAGAGCATGAGCAACATCTTCGAACTGTACTACAGATTCTAAGGGAACACATATTATATGGGAAATTCATAAAGTGTAACTTCTGACTCTTAGAAGTCAGCTTCTTGGGACACATTGTGTCAGCAGCCGGTATATTAGTAGATCAAACGAAGATTGAGGTAGTTGTACAGTGGGAGTTGCCGAGAACACCAGCAGAGGTGAGAAGTTTCCTTGGTCTAACCCGGTATTATCAAAGATTTATCCAAGATTTCTCCTCTACAACAGCCCCTCTTACACTGATGACTAGAAATGAGGAATGCTTTATATAGATAGATGTGTGTCAACATAGCTTTAAGACGCTAAAGGAGAGATTGACTTTAGCGCATGTTCTCACTTTGCCAGAAGGACACAATGATTTTGTGGTCTACTAGATGCATCAAGAGTTGACCTTGGATGTGTCTTAACTCAGAGAGACAAGGTTATTGCCTATGCTTCTCACCAGCTAAAGGTGCATGAGTGTAACTATCCTACTTTTGACCTAGAACTTGCAGCAACGATCTTTGCCCTCAAAACATGGAGACATTATCTCTATGGGACTTCCTTCAAGCTTTTGACTGATCACAAAAGTATGAAGTATATCTTTACACAAAAAGACTTAAACAACCAACAAAGGAGATGGTTGGAACTTTTGTCTGATTTTAAGATTGATATCTCATAGCATGAAGGCAAGGCGAATGTAGTAGCAGACGCTTTAAGTAGGAAACATGTTCAAAGTTCAAAGGGAATAGCAACAGTTTTAGTAGATCAGAGTGGTACAGGCCAAAGGTAGTTAGTAGGAATAATGGAAAGACTCTCAATTCAACCGAGTATACTTGAACATATCAGAACAACACAAGAAGAAGATAAGTAGTTGAGAGGTCGTCTTTATAGAGATTTGGCTAGAAATGCAGATGGATTAGTCAGATTGAGAGGCCATCTATTTGTACCTAGCATCCCCAAGTATGCCAAACTTCATAATGCTATCCCTCATGAAGCCCAGACTTTGAGCTGCATAGTGCATCTAGGTGGAGTGTGTCATGATGTTCGACGATCATATTGGTGGCTAGGATTGAAGAGGGAAGTTTTTGATATAGTCACCAAGTGTTTGGTTTGCAAACAGGTGAAAGCTAAACACATTCGACCCAGTGGAACATTACAGCCTTTGGAGACCCAAGAGTGGAAGTGGGAGAGTATAGCATATGATTTTGTGACAGGGTTGTCTAAAACCCGTCAGCAGAGAAATGTTGTATGGGTAGTAGTGGATTGACTAACAAAGAGTGCACATTTCATACCAATCAGAATGGATTACCCACTGACCACTTTGGCGACATTATATAGAGATCAGATAGTACGACTACATGGAGTGCCATGGAGATTATATCAGATAGAGATCCATAGTTTACATCTAGTTTCTGGAGAGCATTTCAAAGAGCCATGGGCACATAAGTCAATGTTCAGCACTGCATTTCACCCTCAGACTAATAGGCAATCTAAGAGGACTATTCAGATGCTTGAGGATTTGCGTAGGGCATGTATGCTGGATTTTGGAGGTAGTTGGGAAGAAACAACAGTTATCTGGTCAGCATTGGAATGACACCATTTAAAGCATTGTATGGTAAGCTGTGTAGATCACTAGTGTATTGGGTTCAGGGTAGTGAGCCGATGGTAGTTAGTCTAGAGATGATTCAGTAGATCAAGGAGGTAGTGATGCGAATCCGAGAGAGAATGAGGTCAGCTCAGGACAAACAGAAGTACTACACCGACCAACACTGACGAGAGGTTCACTTAACCGTCAGAGATCACATTCTCTAAATGTCTCCCCAACCAAATGAAACATGAGATTTGGTAGTCATGGGGAACTCTGTCGTCGATACATTGGTCCGTTCGATGTTCTAGAGCGCATCGGCCAAGTCGCTTATTGCCTTGCATTACCACCTCACCTATCAGCCGTCCATGACGCATTCCACACATCCCTACTGATGAAGTACCATCTAGACAACTCTCACATCATCAGCTCCTGAGAGATAGAGCTAGGCCCTGACTTGTTGTATAAAGAGGATACTAAGAAGATAGACAATAGTAGGATGAAGATTCTCAGACAGAAGGAAATTCCCTTGGTATAAGTGCAGTGGACTCGATGAGGAGTTGAGGAGTCTACAAGGGAATGCAAAAGACGAGACCAAGAGGAGATATATAGAATTGTTTGAGCAACCAGCCACTTTACGAGGTATTCTAGCTCGGGAATTCAATTTGTATAGATAGTGTATGAAAATCAAACATCCTTTAGTTAAAATTTTGATCATAAAATTTTTATAAGGAAGGAATGTTGTAAAACCACTGACTAGAGTCAGGGTTTTATGCTCGCGAACCCATCGGTTCAGCCTTCAGTCCAAGTCGAGTCATTTGAGAACATGTGTGCCGAACCGAGGCCGGCCGTGTATACCCAAGTGTATGATGATACCGTTAGTAACATAGTAGGAAAATGAGTTATTAGAATATATGGTAGTATGCCTGATTTTTATTATTTCAAGCATTAGACCGTAGAAATTAAAAGTAGGACGTTTATCGTGTTAGGATGTGTTAGATAGGATTTCGGGTGGGTTGGTAGGTTTAGAATGTGTTATTTTATTTATTTGAGCATATTTTAATTTATAAAATTTTATCTTATTTATTTTATATATTTTTAGAATTTAATTATTATTTTTGACTCTCGGCAGGGGCGAGTCAAGTTTTAATGACAAGACTGCCACCGAGCTTTTCTTTTCTTCTTCTTAATGTCCCTTGGCCTCCTCCTCCAAACCACTGCCGACCAGTCTGACACTACCTCCGGCCACACAGTCCACCCCTAGCCGACCTCAACCATCCCTAGTCCTTCTCCTCACTCCCTAGCCGACTCCACAACTTCTACGCCCTCACCTTAGCTGGTCACAATCTACAGTCGCCGCTGCTGGCGATTGATTGTCGCCACCGGCCAGTGGTGCTCTGACCACATCCAACTACCCTTTCCCTTCTCAGTGTCACCCTTGGCATGGCCACCACAACTGCCGTCTCCCTCCTCATGGCACCGACAACCGTGGCCATCACCACCCTTACCACGTAAACTCCAGGTTAGGTATAAAGATTTAATTTTTATTTCATTTTTATATATGGCCGACCATCATCAGCATGTACATCATTTTTGTAATATTCATAGAGTCAATTGTGTACTAATTTTAGGGTTTTGAAATTGTATTGTTGTAGTTATGAAAAATAATTGATTAGTTAATTAAAAATGTGTGCATGTCCATATTGCTATTAATTAAGGTTAGATAATTAGACTTGTCAATTACACATATAGTTCTAATGACTAACTGTTAAGATTGAGTATTAGTTTGATTATTAAAATGAATTATGATCTTTATTTAGTTAATTGATATGCTTAAATTACATAGTAACAAAATTGTGATGTTGATCACATTATCACCTAGGAATATAGATGTATATGACATGATTGTTAGGATTTGTTGGATTGATTAGGATATGCATGCATTACATGGGAATACATGGGCATTAGAATTTAGTCCTATTTGTGTAGGTTCGGTATAGGAGCTCGGTGCATAGTCACGATACCCTATTAGGAGCTTCTACCAGGTCAGTTTAGAACTCGTACTCTTGATTGTCGATTTATTCTAGTGTTGCTTTGGATTGTATGTTGCAAGACATGTTAAGTTGTAAAGACCCGGATAAAAAAAAATTCATTAGCTGGTCAAGTATGAATTACCCGGTTAAATTGAAAAGTAATTTCTAATCGGACGATTCTAGTTGAATCAGTCGAGTCGAACACATTAATTATCCATTTAACCATTTAAGTGAACTGTGAGATCCCTCAACTTAGTCCCACATCTAATACCTACTGGGAGAAGATCCTGTTTATAAGTGGGAATGGACTATAGATCTTTAACTTTCGGGGTACCCATTTTAAAGAGATGACTTGGCCCATTACGTTGCACTTTGGGCCGGGTCGTTACAAATGGTATCAAAGCCGACCTGGTTCCGTGTTAGATGGTGGGATGGACTATGGACGTTGGCTAGGCTGCCGGTCACGGGCCAAAAAAAAGGTCGTGGGCTGGGGTTAGCAACGGGCCAAGACTAGAAACGTTGGCTAGGCTGCCAGTCACGGGCCAGAAAGGACGTGGGTTGGGGCTAGCAACGGGCCAAGAATAGGCATTTCGGGGATGAAATTTCCTAAGGTGGGTGGATTGTGAGATCCCTCAACTTAGTCCCATATCTAATACCTACTGGGAGAAGATCCTGATTTATAAGTGGGAATGGACTATAGATCTTTAACTTCCGGGGTACCCATTTTAAAGAGATGACTTGGCCCATTACGTTGCACTTTGGGCCGGGTCGTTACAAATGGTATCAGAGCCGACCTGGTTCCGTGTTAGATGGTGGGATGGACTAGGGACGTTGGCTAGGCTGCCGGTCACGGGCCAAAAAGGTCGTGGGCTGCGGTTAGCAACGGGCCAAGACTAAAAACGTTGGCTAGGCTGCCGGTCACGGGCCAAAAGGACGTGGGCTGGGGCTAGCAACGGGCCAATAATAGGCATTTCGGGGACGAAATTTCCTAAGGTGGGTGGATTGTGAGATCCCTCAACTTAGTCCCACATCTAATACCTACTGGGAGAAGATCCTGTTTATAAGTGGGAATAGACTATAGATCTTTAACTTCCGGGGTACCCATTTTAAAGAGATGACTTGGCCCATTACGTTGCACTTTGGGCTGGGTCGTTACAAATGGTATCAGAGCCGACCTGGTTCCGTGTTAGATTGTGGGATGGACTAGGGACGTTGGCTAGGCTGCCGGTCACGGGCCAAAAATGGTCGTGGGCTGGGGTTAGCAATGGGCCAAGACTAGAAACGTTGGCTAGGCTACCGATCACAGGCCAAAAAGGTCGTGGGCTGGGGCTAGCAACGGGCCAAGAATAGGCATTTCGGGGACGAAATTTCCTAAGGTGGGTGGATTGTGAGATCCCTCAACTTAGTCCCACGTCTAATACCTACTGGGAGAAGATCCTGTTTATAAGTGGGAATGGACTAGAGATCTTTAACTTCCGGGGTACCCATCTTAAAGAAATGACTTAGCCCATTACGTTGCACTTTGGGCTGGGTCGTTACATGAACCATACCATTTAAGAGGTTGAGTGAAAAGGTTAAGTGAACCGTGTTAATTACCCAATTACCCAGTTAAAGGAATTATGGTGAAAGGGTGCTTCCACAAACCCCAGCCGTCATTTATTCTTTATAAAAGGAGAAGGGGTCGTTGAACCTAGGAAATACCAATGGATGATGGGGTGTGAGAATTTAATGAAGGGGTCGTTGAACCTAGGAAATACCAATGGATGATGGGGTATGAGAATTTAATGGAGGGAATGGTTGAAGTGTATATATATGCAGGAGGAGGGAGTATTTCATCCCCCATCTCCGTCTCCAGGCGACCTCCCCATTACTGTGTGAGTATTTCATCCCTCATCTCCGTCCCAGGCGACCTCCCATTATTGTATTAGGGTTCACGGGTCACAGTCAGACGTAATCACAAATCAGGTACGTATAATAGGTAGAACATCGTCTTTTTCTTGTTGGTAGCCTAGGTCGGCCTGAGCCCAGATTCGACTACCATGCACCGAGTGTAACCGGGTCAATGGATTGACTCAGTCCGACACTAGGTCGTGTTATGTGCGTGAATTTTATAATGTATCGACATTGTTTTGGAGTAGTGATAGCCACCCCATAAAAAGGCTACGGCCGGGGTGAGTGAGGCACAACGATTCCTCCATCGCACTGGAGTGCAGTGATAGCCGCCCCATAAAAAGGCTACGGCCAGGGTGTGTGAAGCACTGGCACTGGAGTGTAGTGATAGCCGCCCAATAAAAGGCTACAGCCAGGGTGTGTGAGGCACTGGCATTAGAATTGGTAGTGAGAGCTTCCCCTCAAACAGGGCATAGCAATCACCTGAGTGCAGTGATAGCCACCCCACAAAAAGGCTACTGCCGGGGTGTGCAAGGCATTGGCACTGGAGTGCAGTGATAGCCTCCCCATAAAAAGGCTACGGCCGGGGTGTGCGAGGCACTGGCACTAGAATTGGTAGTGAGAGCTTTCCCACAAACGGGGCATAGCAATCACCCGAGTGCAGTGATAGCTACCCCACAAAAAGGCTACGGCCGGGGTGTGCGAGCACGCGGCACTAGAGATGGTAGTGGTAGCCTCCCCACAAAAAGGCTACGGCCGGGGTGTGTGGATCACAGCAGATACCTCCTCTGCATTGTTTTGGAGTATAGCGGAATCGCTCCACCGCATATTAAAATAAACATAAGGAAATAGTGGAATGTACTTGTCTTGTTTTATCTATTATACTACTTAGTGTTGTAATCACTAACACGGAATTGCCTCCGCAGAGTGTGCAGATACGAGATTAGGTGATTGACATCCAGAGTATGGAGCAAAATAAATATGAGGACTTCTTTTTATTTAATTGAGGAATAAGTGTGGCTGCTGGAAATGGTCCAAGACTGTGGGATCTTTATATATGTTATTATTTATAAAAAATGTTTGAAATAATTACTTTACTTTTGAGTAACACCTAGCGAGTTAGGCCCACAATATCGTGAAAAATGGCGGGTCGTTACATAAGTACTGATTTATCGAACCACCCCACTTAACATGGGTCATTTTAGTGAACCATTTTCGTAAAATATTAAAGATTGTGGAAAAAAATTTTAAAATAAAATAATATATTCGACTCAGGCAGGGAAGGATCGAACGTTAGAGAATTAATATTAATTATATTATATTCTTTACACAGTTAAGTCTGCCAGGTTAAATATTTTATTATTTACCCTGTTACCCGGTTAAAGGCATAAAATACGGGTGTTGGTGTGTTTTCACATACCCTAGCCATTTTTGGTGAAGGGACGTCATTTTTCATTTTATAAATTGTGAGGAGAGCGTCATTACGCTCTCATCTTCTTCTCCTTTTCCTTACCGGAGTCGGCATCTTCCTTGCTAACATCTTTTGTGAATGTATTTGGTAATTTTGAAGTTATTAAAGCTTCCAGCCATGGTAATATGAGTAGTAGATGGGTCAAGACTTAATCGGGGATCATGACTTGGACAATGATGTGATGTTAACAGAATGTGATGTTGCAATATGTTTTGCTATCTATTTTATGTATATGTTGTGATATGATGATGGACAGGTTGGTTTCCTTATTGCACTTTTAGGGGAAGCCCTGTCAAGGAAACCAACATGTCCATTTATTTGTAGGATTTTCATAATGTTTAAATCCAATTGTGGTATGATTTTAATTTTTGGTGTGATTCTTTTTTTGCCATCATATCATTCACGTAGCGTCCTACTAGGTTGTGCATTTCATACATTCATTGTGGCATGCTTTTGAAATTATGACGCTTAGAGTAGGTGTCTTCCGCTTAAGTTCGAGTTGAACAAATTAGTCCCCAGTAACATTTCCAGTTCAGTTAATAACAAACTAGATTTGGGGTGCTCAGTGATACTCTAGAGTATTGCAAAGGTTGTTCAAAAAATTTTAATATCAATTTAATCTTCATCAAATCTTACTCTTATCTTTTATTCCCTCGGATTGTCGATCTAGGATAATTATATGACATGGTGGCTCCCGCTCCTTCATGCTTCTATTATTTTGCCTCAATTTCTACCTCCCGGTGATAATTGATTAATCAACAAAATAATGCATTAAGAATTGCCTTACAATCGCATACGGTGTTGTGTATCTTCCGACCACAACGACAAACAAGTCAAAAGACTCGTCGTATGATGAATTATCAATGACTAATCTAATTAATTTCTCCCGAAATCTAATTAAACCTCATGATCTAAGAAATAGGTGATCAATCTATTCTTAGCATTTAGAATATGATAATTCAAACGATCCGATTGAATAAAAGAGTAAGAGCTTGAAATGAATTCAATTAAATCATGTTAAGTTCCATTCTTCTCTAGAACGAAATATAAAACTACTCCATAATAAAAATAGAAAATAATATAAAGAAAAACAATATAAAGAAGAAACTAACTTTTATTACGAAAGAGAAAGAAATTACAAAAACTAAAACTACTACTTCTACTACAATCTGAAGCCAAGAGATGAGATATGATCAACAACAAATGACCACCCCTTTATATAGAAGTGGAGATACAAGAATTCGAAGAGGGTGTTCACAAATCGACGTAATCTAATTAATTATAATGTCCCTTTAAGTTTCCAACTGTTCGACTCCATTGAACACCATGACATTGTAGCCATTGGGTGGCGCCAAGTGTCATGACCAATCAAATCCAAAGCTTAATTTATTCATCTTTTTCTGCATTAAAACATCAAAGTTAAGCATATATAATAAAATATTAATTAACTAAAATAATAAAGTAAAATATTACTTAATTAATAATGTTTATACCCGAGAAGTACAAAATCATATTAAAAACATGGGTAAATATTATATATTTTAAACGCTTAACACACCCCCAAACTTAAACTTTTGCGCGTCCCGAGCAAAATATCATAACAAAGAAAATTTTACTACACAAAAATACTTAGTCCCCATTATGTTCTCATATGATTCTCAATCAAACCCTCAAGAGTCAACAAGATGTCAATCAAATCAGAAATTCCCTTTCATCAATCACATCCAAAAGAAAGCTCTCTGTGTGTGTGTGATAGTCCATTGGCTTATCATTCTCATCTACAACCAAGAGAATACAATCAAGCACATGCTTAAATATGTTCACCTTTCGCTCCCATCTCCACTAATGTAGGCAATGCCAAATTAATGGAATCAATAGGTCTTTATAGGTTGTAACGGGGCCAGGGGCTAGGGACCAAAAATAGAATAGGCAAGATAGAAAAATCAGAGGCTAATATGCACCCTAGAATTAAAAATCCTTTCTAAATCCTAACATACATGATTAGCAAATCCCCAAACACCGTATCAATATGACACAAACTTCCTTAAATGTAGTATCGACTTGACCCAATATAAGAATTAACTTTGCTTTGATTTTCCATTGACTACCTGCTACTTTTTCTTTTTTTCTTTTATTTCAAACCAGTGGAAGACTATTGCTTCATCTTGTGTTTACTGGTGGAGGATCATTGCCTCATCTTTTTCTTTTCTTCTTTTTTTCTTTTTTTTCTTTTTTTTACAAAGCAAAGTACCAATAAAATCCACACTATCTACTCAATCACCACTCTATAACACGAAATGCCTTCCCTCTATACTACTCAAAGTTTCATCCCTGTTAGAATTTAGAACGATTTCAAAACACTAGGGTGCTAGGACTCAAACAGCAAGATATATTTTCAATAAAAAGGCCAAGGCTAAAATAAGGGTAATCAAACAAATATGTATAATAAAGGCCATGAAATTGTGTACAGAGGATAATTCATATTAGGTAGGCTTGAAGAAAGGCCCAGACTCATCAAAAAGAAATGCCTATATCATTTTCCATCAACATGGCAAACCAAATATTTCGCCTCGAAAGTCGCTAGGGCAAATTCTAAAAGTCATGACCATCATGTACAATCCTTATTGCAAAACATTCATTGAAATCATCTAAACCAAAGGATTGTGAAAATATTATAAGGTAGAGAACCAACTCTCAAATGCAATCTTTTACTCAGTTCATCCCTCATATCAATTAATCAAGTTTTCCCAAGAAAGGTAAGACTAATTCACATGTATCTATCATTGAACCAAGAGACTAAAATACTATTGCATAATAAAATTTTTATACTAAACTACACTATATATATGTATATCTAAATCTAAACATGAGTCAAGCATGAACAATATGCATAAAATTAAGGCATCACCCCCAAACTTAAACTAAACATTGTCCTCAAAAATAAAAATAAAGAAAAAGAAGTGAAAGAGAACTCCCTCATTTCAATTAGTTGGTGGATGATTATCATGAATAACTGAATTTGGACTTGACCCATGCTTTATTGACTTTAAATGATCGATCTCCTTGTTCAGTCTTAATTTCAATTGCACCATGTGGAAAAAACTTTTGTCCAGGAGAAAATGACCAGCAACCACACCAGATGCCATGTTTGTCTGCTATAGTCCAAGCAATAGCTGACTTGTGATCTTTTAGTATTTTAATCAGCTTCTCTTTCTGCAATATAGTTAGCTCTGAAGATATAATAATAGGAAGAGTGTCATCAAGCCCTAAGAAAATATACCTGAGATGTTTTGGAAGTTGCTTTAGCTCCAAAATAGGTGGTACTTCAATTGATGGCAGCAATCTGTGGAATGGTAGATCTAAGGTTTCCATAACTTTGAATCGTTGACGCAAAATTGGTTGTGAATCTAATACTTTAACCATCTCATCCACATCAATATCTTCTTCACAAAGAGAATTTATGGATTTATGTAATGAATTACTAAACTGATCCCCTTTGCATCCGAGTAAGCTAACCAATGTATTGAGTTCATTTTCGTTATTTGGTTTTTCATCTTTTTCCTTAACTTCATTGGGTTGAACTGGTTCCTGTAAAGTAATACCACTCTGGGTTGTTATAGCTTTGCAATGCTCTTGACCATCATTCCTTGGTTGTTCTGGTTGGCTAGGAAGTACACCCTTGGGTCGCTCACTTGGTTCCTTGTTTAATTGCACCATAACTTGTTGCATAAACTGTTGTTGTTGTTGTTGCTGATTCTGCATAAATTGTTGCATAGTTTGTTGCATGGTTTGTTGCATGGAATTGAACATTTGGACCAAATCTGGTTGTTGTTGTTGTTGAAAAGAAAGTGAAGGGGGTTGATAATGCTGTGATGGTGGTGGTGGATTATTGGGGACAACAACCGATTGTGAAGAATTATTCCATGAAAAATTGGGGTTATTGCACCAGCCCGCATTGTAGGTGTTGGAATAGGGATTGTTGTTCCAAATAAAGTTGCCTACGTAATTAACTTGATCTGTTGCACATTGACCTGTAAAATGTCCTTGTCCACACCATTCACACCTTGGTTCTACAGCCTTAACCTGTCTCTGTATATTAAGAATTTGAACTTCATTAGTTAAAACACTGACCTGAGCAGATAAAGCAGTAAGTGCATCTAATTCTAAAACTCCGGTAGTCCTCCATGAATGCATGGCTTCTTCCTCTATGGCTTCTTGTGCTCTTCTTCCAGCGGCACACAAGTTTCTCAAAGTCCTTTCAATCTTTGAATCACAAGAAGACAAGGGTGACCGTACTAATAAACAAATGATAATAAATAATAGCAAGGAAGAAGACAATGATATAGTTTATTTTTTTCTTTCTTTTTTTGTTTATTATTTAAAAATAATCAGACACTAAAATCTAAAAAGAAAAGAAAAACACTCAAAATTCTAATCCTAAATTAATTAAGAAAATTCGATCTCCCCGGCAACGGCGCCAAAAACTTGTTAGACTAATTTTCAATGACATGCAAGTATACACGGTCGAAACAAGTAATATAATGATAAATTCGAGTATCGTCCCACAGAGAGATGAATTTCCTATAATTAATTAAAGAAAATAAAATTAAGAACAAAACAGAAATAATTAACTTAACTAAATCTAAGTAATAACTTTAAATTAAAAGCGAAGTTAAAATTATAAAACTCGTTCTAGAGTCGAATTTCCCTTAACATCAATTTAATCTTCATCAAATCTTACTCTTATCTTTTATTCCCTCGGATTGTCGATCTAGGATAATGATATGACATGGTGGCTCCCGCTCCTTCATGCTTCTATTATTTTGCCTCAATTCCTACCTCCCGGTGATAATTGATTAATCAACAAAATAATGCATTAAGAATTGCCTTACAATCGCATACGGTGTTGTGTATCTTCCGACCACAACGACAAACAAGTCAAAAGACTCGTCGTATGATGAATTATCAATGACTAATCTAATTAATTTCTCCCGAAATCTAATTAAACCTCATGATCTAAGAAATAGGTGATCAATCTATTCTTAGCATTAAGAATATGATAATTCAAACGATCCGATTGAATAAAAGAGTAAGAGCTTGAAATGAATTCAATTAAATCATGTTAAGTTCCATTCTTCTCTAGAACGAAATATAAAACTACTCCATAATAAAAATAGAAAACAATATAAAGAAAAACAATATAAAGAAGAAACTAACTTTTATTACGAAAGAGAAAGAAATTACAAAAACTAAAACTACTACTTCTACTACAATCTGAAGCCAAGAGATGAGATATGATCAACAACAAATGACCACCCCTTTATATAGAAGTGGAGATACAAGAATTCGAAGAGGGTGTTCACAAATCGACGTAATCTAATTAATTATAATGTCCCTTTAAGTTTCCAACTGTTCGACTCCATTGAACACCATGACATTGTAGCCATTGGGTGGCGCCAAGTGTCATGACCAATCAAATCCAAAGCTTAATTTATTCATCTTTTTCTGCATTAAAACATCAAAGTTAAGCATATATAATAAAATATTAATTAACTAAAATAATAAAGTAAAATATTACTTAATTAATAATGTTTATACCCGAGAAGTACAAAATCATATTAAAAACATGGGTAAATATTATATATTTTAAACGCTTAACAAAGGTCCTAATCTAAGCTATATCTGGGAGAACTACATCGAGGGCAAGGCCTACCTGCTAACATCTAGCCATGTCTCTCTGATCCTCATCTATGTAAAAAGTTAACTACATTTATTCTCAGGAAACTCTATTCCAAGTCCTACAACCATTCTAAGGTGTGCTATGAGTATCCTGCTAGGTATGGGTGTAGAGACTAATGAGCTACGCAAGTCACTGCTGCCAGTCTAGATCCAACTCTCAGGTGTCCCTATATAAGGAACTAGACCTTTCACCTCCTAGTTAACTTGGTCTTGAGTCAAGTATCTCACTCTATTATAGATGGGAACAAGGATAGTTGTTATGACTCTACTGTATACTATAGCTCTAGTGGTTATCTATACAACTACTAACGGTTGTTGAAGGGAGCTCTCTGTGATGGAATGGAGGAGAGAACATACTGTACATGTACAGCGTGTCTCAAGGAGTATGAAAATATACTTTGCATGGAACTATGAAATTTGCATATAATTTGTAGCATGTGCTATGGTCAATGTCTGCTCATCTCAATCATCTAGATTACTAATAGTAGAACAAATATATCTAGAGGGGTTCCTCGAGTAAAAAGTCTACTTTGTCTGACTTGTCTAGGTCATAGGAAATGGAATTGAATCTCATGAAAATCTGGCACACTTCTCGAGAACTCTCAATAATCCTCACATGTGGGATCTGGCATCAAGTAAATTGGTGAAATCCACTAGGCTAGGAGAAAGCTACTACATAGGTATGTCACTATGATCTATGGTAAAGTCCAAGGTATCATGCAAGCGACAGGGGAGATAAAATCCCTATGTAGAAAACTGGTTGGCCAAAATATCGGTAAGTCTATGAACTAGTCTTGAAGATCACTACGATTTACTACACCGCAGGTGATCAATCTATGGAATAGTCAATCAATGACGAATCCTAGAAACAGCTCCTAAGTGGCTCTAGTTCAATCAGCTAACAATAAGTATGTGTATCAAGATACCGTACTAGTCATGCACTTCTAACTGGCGGGGTTTAAACAACTCAAAGAACCATTGTCTCCCCTCAAGTCTATGGGAACTCATAGTGAGGTTCGGCATGTGTCTCATCCGCTCTTCAGTGGCGTGTGACCTCCCGATCCCATACCCAATTTGTAGCATTAATCTTGAATCACATGACTACTACCGTTGTGGTAGACTATCAAGCAAGGCAATCAATCAAGATGAGCATACACTGGTATCACTCTATCTAGTTAGCATGGTCTATTCTGTATGAAGTCCTTCTCTTCATCTCTCTCAAGCTGGGGTGAAATCATCATCGTAAGATCGGTCTGCAAACACCTACCTGCATTGAAAGCCTTAATCAGTACCATGAAGGTACCTCTATCCTCATGGCAAGGCTCAACCCTATGCTTTAAGGTAAGGACCTAATCATGCTAGCGAAACAGAAGGGAATCACTATCTCTCTATAAGACACTTCCTCACTGACTCTCTATCTATGTCCAATACTCTAATACAAGTCAAACTCCTCTCCCTGGCTGGCCAATCGCTAAATGAGTTAAACTGTGCCTATGATGATCTACTAAGTATCTGATCTTTGTATGCTGGTTGTGACCCATGGATGTACTATCATGCTGTCTAAACAATCTGATCATTATGGTCATCCCACTTGGAGGTCATACTGTCATGTTTTCTGACTCTGTCCATGCCCATCCCTAGGAGACTGTGACTAACAGTGTCTGATGGTGTTATCTTGCAATATAGGGTGTCGGGTCAAGACAATGGTTGCAAGAGAGCTAGTGAAGTCGGATCCTATGCCTTCTCATCATAATAACCTCAGTTTTCCTAACTCTCCTCTATTCTGTTGATGCCACTATAGATATATCTTGTTCCTTAAACCTTGACCTCTTCAACTCTAAAAGTTGTGACATGTAGTCTCCAGGCAAGGCTCAAAATCCTTCAAGTAGCTATCCTCATGTGAGGCGAGGCAACTATTTGGCCTGGCTTAAGCTCTAACTATTCCACTCGGTCGGCTATTGAGCAATACACGAATGGGGGTAGTGTGTATTCGGTCAGTGGTAGTGCATCTCGAACGGCAGTTCTACAACTCTGTCGGTGCTTGTGTAACTCCATCGGCAGTTGTGCAACTGGGTCGGCGGCAGTGATATCCGGGTCTTAAGGATCTGATCCTAATCACATACATCGTAAATCCACTACTGTCTCCGACATGTCTTCCTCCATGTGTTGGTCTCCCTAGAAGTGGCTGCTAACAACTGCACTCATGCAACGACCCACATGAACCGACCGGGTGTTACTTAAAAATATAGGTAATGTAGATGTAACATTCCAGAATATGAATTGAAATACACCAAATAAGTCTGGCAAGATATAATATGAATCATAACAATAAATCATGTTCTCTAAAATATAAAATCACTGTCCCACAGTCTCGGACCGTTTTCCATAGCCACATTTATAACACAAGAGAATAATAAGGAAGTCCAACTTTATTATCGATTCACCATACCTAGGTTGGTAAAAGAACCACCAACTACACTTCTATTCTTTAGTCCAAAGATACTCACATGCAGAGGCAATTCCGCGTTAATGATAAAGACACTAGGCCGCATAATTAAATTAAACAAGTCAAATAATTATATGGACACTGGTCATATTAGGATCATTGGTCGCAGCTGCGAGTTCAAAATATCCAAGTCCATATAATCATTTAAAATATTGTACTTTCCCTTGTTGGCAGCCCTGGTCGACATGAGTCCGACACGGGGGCCACACCTTTAAAATTACTATGTGTGTCCATATAATTATTTGAAATGTTATATTGTCCGTATAATTATTTGAAATGTTGTATTGTCTTTATAATTATTTGAAATGTTGTAGTGTTCGTATAATTATTTGACTTGTTTCATTTAATTATTGGCCTAGTGGTTTTATCATTAACGCAGAATTGCCTCCGCGGGTGAGCAGCTTTGGACTAAAGAATAGAAGTGTGGTTGGTGGTTCTTTTACCAGCCTAGGTATGGTGAATCGATAATAAAGTTGGACTTCCTTATTATTCTCTTGTGTTATAAATGTGGCTATGGGAAACGGTCCGAGACTGTGGGACGGTGATTTTATATTTTAGAGAACATGATTTATTGTTATGATTCATATTATATTTTGCGAGACTTATTTGCTGTATTTCAGTTCATGTTCTGGAATGTTACATCTTACATTACCTATATTTTTAAGTAACACCCGGTCTGATTCGGGTGGGTCATTACAGGTGGTATTAGAGCATGGTTTCCCACTAGCTCACATTTTATGACTCAAGTACCTTGTTGAAAAGTCCAATAATTATCTTTTCCCACTGTGTTGTGTTCTTAATTGACAAATTCATTCGCTAAGATACCTAAGTCATAACTGAAACAAAAAACATATCAATGAACCATGATGGTTCGACGTTTCAGATGGCAGGCACTCGTAGACAGTCAAACCGAGCTACTTCGCCAAATGCGAACACCGAGAATGTATTGGCTCAGATCCTGACGGCCATATAGGGACTAGCGCAGGCTTCCAAAAATACTAATTCTGTGGTTTAGAATATTGTTCAGCGGTTACCGGGAGTGGTAGCAGGGCATGGAGCCTCAAACTCGGCAGCGGGTCCCAGAATCACCACAAATGGTGGTCAGGGAGTGCCCAAGGGTGGGCAGGGTTAGCAGACCCGGGCGAGCAAGGGGAGCATCCAAACCTAGTGCCACCAGTAGTCCGACAAGTGGTGCCACCAGCAAGTGATGATAGTGACCGCTACATTGTGGAAAAATTTAGAAAGAATAGAGCTGAGGTATTTATTGGAGGGATCGATCCAATGAAGGTGGAGAGCTGGATTGACATTACCGAAAAAGCATTTAGAGCTCTGTCTGTGCCCCACAGCCATAAACTGAGATTAGCAACATGCATGCTTCAAGATGAAGCATCTTACTAGTGGAAATCCATGGAGAAAACTACTTTCCATTGACGTGAGATTTCCTCCATCGCGTGGGCGGAATTTGTGGCAGCTTTCAATGGACAATATTTTCTAGAGCCAGTTGTCTAGAAGAAAGCACTAGCATTCGCTAATTTGGTTCAGGGGAGGATTCAGTCTGGGAATATGTGTATTCCCAGACGAACTTCTAGGGTTACCTCCTAAGCGGGCAGTGGAGTTTGCAATTGACCTAGCACCTGGAGTGACACCAATTTCTAAAGCACCAGTCTTGACACTGCCAAATGGTAATGAAGGATTCGTAGTATTCAGCGATGCATCTTTGTTGGGTTTAGGATGCGTCCTTATGCAAGAAGGTAAGGTGGTGGCCTATGCCTCTTGTCAATTGAAGATTCATGAGCAAAATTATGTTACCCACGACTTGGAACTGGCAGCAGTGGTTTTTGCCTTGAAGATTTAGAGACACTACTTGTATGGAGCCCAATTCGAAGTTTTCACTAACCACCAGAGTTTGAAGTATATCTTCACTTAGAATGACCTTAACCTTCGACAGAGGCAGTGGATAGAATATTTGAAGGACTACGACTTCCAAATCTTATACCATCCAGGGAAAGCGAATGTGGTAGCCGATGCGTTGAATCGGAAGGGCAAAGGGGACAAAATTCAGCAGCTAGCTAGACTTTGGGCCATGTCAGCAGAAGTAGTAGCTATCAACCCGGTGGAGCAACTAATAGGCTTATTGGCAAATTTGGTTATTTCCAATGATTTGGTTGATCATGTTAAGCTAGCACAAATGGGTGATGAGGAGCTGAATGAAATGTTGGACAAGATTCCTGACATTGTAGCTGATTCTGATAATGCGATCAGATTTAGAGGAAGGTTGTGTGTACCCAAGGATAATGCACTGAGGTGGAATATCTTGGAGGAGGCTCATCGCTCAAAGTTATCGATACACCCTGGAGTTACTAAAATGTATCAGGATTTAAAGCGAATCAACAAATCAAAGCCCAACATCAACTACCTGGAGGACTATTGCAACCTTTACAAATACCAACTTGGAAATGAGAGTGTGTCACATGCGAATTTATTTCAAAGCTCCCAAGAACTCAAAAGAAGCATGACTCCATATGGGTAGTTGTGGACCGACTAACTAAGGTAGCTCACTTCATCCCCTCAAAATCAATGAGAACAACAGAATACCTAGTAGGATTGTATGTTGACAATGTTGTCAAATTGCATGGGATTCCAAAGGAGATAGTCTCCGACTGCGATCCCCTATTCACCTCACATTTCTAGGAAGCTTTCCAAAAAGCCATGGGAACTCAAATTAAGTTGAGTACAACATATCATCCCCAAACTGATGGTCAGAGTGAGAGGACTATTCAAACTTTGTAAGGTTTGTTAAGAGCTTGCATTCTTGACTAGGGAGGTGACTGGGAGAAACACTTAGCCTTGCCTAAATTCACCTAAAATAACTCTTACCAAGCCAGTATAAGGATGGCACCATTTGAAGCCTTATATGGTAGGCCCTGTAAATCTCCATCATGCTAGCTAGGGTCTACCGAAGCAGTTATAGTCGAGCTAGAGATGGTGAGGGAAGAAACTAAAAAGGTGAAACTCATTCAACAAAGACTTAAGGCAGCTCAGGATCGACAAAAGAGTTATGCTGATACTCGAAGGAAGGACCTAGAGTTTCAAGTTGGGGAGTTTGTGTACCTAAAGACATCTCCTACGATGGGGGAGATCAGATTTAAAATATCAGGGAAGTTGAAGCCAAGATTCATAGGACCGTTTCCAATCTTGGATCGAGTTGGGAATTGTGCATATAGATTAACATTGCCACCAAGCCTAGCTGGAGTACACAATGTTTTCCATCTGTCAATGCTAAAGAAGTATGTATGGGATAAGGATCATATCATCACAAAGTTTGAAGACTTAGAGCTACAATCAAATTTAACCTACGAGGAAAAGCTGATCCGTATCCTGGCAAGAGAAATAAAGACACTGTGGAACAAGGAAATTCCTTTCGTAAAAGTATTGTGGAAAAATCAGGGGTCCGAAGAAGCTATATGGGAGACTGAACAAGAAATGACAAGGAAATACCCTAGCCTGTTTGTGGCATAGGAGTTTTATATTTGTAGTGGCATGAACTGATCCTGAAGAAATAAATAAAGTTAATCATAATTGTTTTGTTGCCTATTATGATATTTCGGGGATGCAATATTTCCAAGTTGTGGAGATTGTCAAGACCGTGAAAAAAAAAGGATGCGAACGCGGTTCGGGAAGGACCGAACGTGTTATATCCAATACCCGGTTAATTATTATATTTTATTATTTACCCGGTTGTAAATGACATAAGGGTGTTTTCACATACCCTAGCCGTCACTTCATTTTATTTTATGAAGGACGTCCTCCACCCTAGCCTTCATTCGTATTTTCTTCTCCTCTTCCTTACCGGCGTGTCTTCTTCCTTGCTTAGGTATTCTTCCTATCTCCCTCTTCTTAATTTTCTTGCATGCATATTTTAATTTGACAATAAGCTTTATAATCGTGAGGATTAAAGTTTAAAATCAACAAGAAAGAAACTAAAATTTGCCGACGAGTTCCCTGTTTCGGCGAGATGGGCAAGCACGGGCAAGGCTCGTTGGGAATCAGTGGTGACGGCTCGTTCTGACGTCGGAAGATGATCCTACTCTCTTCGTCGATCAGTGTAGGGTCGATCTCACGTCTGTGGATGCCGACTGGAGGTGGTAAATGGCCAAAAAAGAGGACGACGACAAAAATAGAGGTGCGACGGTGGGTGAACCAGCTCTGGCCGTCCTGGGACGGGTTGGAATCTGGCCCAGGAAGGTCGATAGGAGGTCGAGGGTGTCGAGGCAACTACCCAATTGAGGAGGCGATGCATGCCGGCTTTGGAATCGGCGACGTGAGCGCACTACTAGGCAGGTGATGCAGGCATCGCCGCGGCTGGAAGGTGGCCGGAGTTGGCTGGGGTGACACTGAAATGGCACAGCGGAGCTGGACGCCGATGATGGATGGCTGCCGGAGGTGGTCAGCGGCGGCAGTGGCTGGAGGGCGCCTGGAGTCGGGAACAGAGCATGCCGGAGAAGAAGAACAAAAAATTATCTTGGGTTGCAAACTTGTAAAAAATGCTTGACTCGACACAGATTGAGCTAAATAATAATACCAACTCGTAAATAACACCGGGCTCGATACCGACTCGAGTTAAAAAATAATATTAACTTGTAATAAATCTTTAAAAATAATCATTTTAATGGGTTATGGGTTAAAGTTACTAAATTAATTAATTATTCTACGAAATCACCATAAGTAATAAATATACGTTAATGATAAACGGTCGATAATTAATCGGCACACAACAAGCGATTAAATTAAATCGGATAGCAAAATAAATGATTATTTAATATTAAATTTAATATTAGGCAAATAAAGAGATTATTTAAATAACGAGTAAGCAATATAGAAAATAGGTTATTAAACTATAATCGGGTAGCAATCACTAGTGTCGAACCAAAATAGCATAATTAAAATAAATAAAGTTCGAAACTTTATAGAGTCGAATAATTTAAAATAATTGTATTAATAATATTTATGAATTAAAATAATACAATTTATTTTAAATAATTTAATTGAACAACTTAATTAATTAAATTGTTATAAATAATAGTAGCGATTAAAATTTATAACCGTAAACTAAACCATCAGGATTAGAGTTAAGCAATTATCATCGCAAAGGAAAATTAAATACTTGTCTATTAGTAATAATTATTTTATCAATTGTTAGGTATTAATTATGTTTTAGATAATTAATTTAAAATGCAAAGTTGGACTTAAATGATTAAATCACATGAATAATTTAATGTTTAATATTGTTGAAATTTAATAGTGATATACATCTTAGACATTTGGTTGCATGCAATTCTACTCGAGTCTCGAGTCGGTATCGAGCCCGGTGCTATTTATGAGTTGGTATTATTATTTAACTCAGGCTGTGTCGAGTCAAGCATTATTTACAAGTTTGCCACCCAAGGTAATTTTTCCCTTCTTCTCCTTCGGCATGCTCTATTCCTGACTCCAAGTGCCCTCCAGGCGCCGCCACCGCCGCCGCCGACCACCTCCAACCACCGTCCACTCTAGTAACATTCGTGGCCAGCCGACTCCAGGAACATCCCAACAAAGCATCAACAACAAGATAAAATCAGCAAGTAAGGAAGCCTCTTGTGCGTGTTTTACAGCAGCGATCCAAGATGCTATCCTGCACCAAACCAGGCATGTTCCTCTTCTTCCAGCCTCAAGACCCATCCTTTCTTGCACCTTGCTCCAATTCAGATGTACCACGACCTCAGGCTGGCATCAGAACTGGAAAGATTGGCCACCTTTGGATGTTGCATGGAGTATGGTCATTCTCCCCACTTCTGCACTTTGCCACCATGAATTCCGGCGAGGAGATCGTCCGTTGTGGACTGTTCCGGCGGCCTGAATTGCTGTAAACGAACCCATGATGCTGTCGACGAAGCACAACTGGTGTCTACCCCTCTGAGCGTCTATTACAGCACCTATTGCAGCAGAACGTCGTCCGTTCTGTAAACCTTGCAACTCTGCCCACTCACAGCTGCAATTCCACCACTCACCGGAAACTAGGGACATGGCGAGCCATCCCTTCGACCCCGCAACCAGAGGGGTCATCGGGGGTGTGAGGGGAAGCCTTGCAAACTTGTTTACAGTTACCCACCTCGCCAACAACTTGCACCCATCGGCCATGGACAGGATTTCATTTTTCTAGTTTAGTTTAGTTCTTTTCTTTCTTGTTGATTTAAGACTTTAGTTACATGATTAACAAGCTTACAATCAATTAAAAAGAATATGCACGTAAGAAAATTAAGAAGAGGGAGATGTGAAGGATATCCAAGCAAGGAAGAAACACCGGCAAGGAAGAGGAGAACTAGGCGGAAAAGGTGAGGAAGACGCCCCTACACCCATATGTGAAAAATGACGTCCTCTTTCAAAATTTATAAAAATGAAAATGACGGCTAGGGTATATGAAGCCACTCCTACACCCATATTTCATTTAACTGGGTAAATAATAAAATTGGTAAATAATTAACCAGGCAGAGAATATAATACGTTCGGTCCTTCCCGGACCGCTTCCGGGTCAATTTTTATTTTTATTTTTCACTGTCTTTACAAGAGTGGTGAGAAAACCTTGTAATTGTGAGATGGGAGTCTTTTTCCAAGGGTCATTGCATTATCCATCCTTTTGTATCGTGTCAATTGGTGAGGCGGTTGAGTTGTTCGGTAAGGGCTGTAAAGCTTTTTTGGGTAACTTAGTTGAGTCTGAGTCCAAACCCAAAGAGTTCTCTATGATTTCTGTGGTAGCAGAGTTTCCCGATGTATTCCCAGACAAACTTCTAGGGTTACCTCCTAAGCGGACAGTGGAGTTCGCCACTTACCTAGAACATGGAGTAACACTAATTTCTAAAGCACCATACCGCATGGCTCCAGCAGAACTCAAGGAGTTAAAGAGTCAACTAGAAGAGTTGTTGCTGGTAGGTTTTGTAACGACCCGCCCAAACTAGACTGGAAGTTACCTAAAAATATAATTGATGTAATGGTAATATTCCAGAACATGAATTGAAATACAACAATTAAGTCTAGCAATTATAAATGATAAAAATAAATCATGTTGTGATAGCATATGACAATATATAAAATAACCAACCCACAGTCTCGGACTATTTCCCATAGCCACATTTATAACACAAGAGAATAATAAATAAGTCCAATTTTTTTATTATCGATTCACCATACCTAGGTTGGTAAAAGAACCACCAACCACACTTCTATTCTTCAGTCCATAGCTGCTCACCTACAGAGGCAATTTCACGTTAGTGATAAAACCACCAAGCCGCATAATTAAATGAAACAAGTGAATATAATCCCTATTATCATTTCACCCTTTTTTATTATTATTATCTTTTCACAAGTCTTTTAGTAATTATCTCTCAGGTCATTCTGAGGTTAGTAATTTGTATCTCAGGTCATTTTGAGATTCGTAAAAGTAGTCTCGCAGCTCATTCTGAGATTACAAATTGTATCGCACCTCATATTAAGATTAGGTGGTCTCCTAGGTCTTTCTGAGATTAGTCATTGTCTCCCAGTTCATTTTGAGATTAGAAATTTGTCTCCCAACTCATTCTAAGATTAGGTGGTCTCCCAGCTCATTCTGAGATTTGTCATGGTCTCCCAGTTCATTCACAGATTAGAATTTGTCTCCCAGTTCATTCTGAGATTAGGTGGTCCCCTAGCTCATTCTGAGATTTGGTGGTCTCCCAGCTCATTCTGAGGTTAGTCATTGTCTCCCAGTTCATTCTGAGATTAGAAATTTGTCTCCCAACTCATTCTGAGATTAGGTGGTCTCCCAGCTCATTTTGAGATTTGTCATGGTCTCCCAGTTCATTCACAGATTAGAATTTGTCTCCCAGTTCATTCTGAGATTAGGTGGTCCCCTAGCTCATTCTGAGATTAGGTGGTCTCCCAACTCATTCTAAGATTAGTCATTGTCTCCCAGTTCATTCTGAATTAGAAATTTGTCTCCCAACTCATTCTGAGATTAGGTGGTCTCCCAGCTCATTCTAAGATTAGTCATGGTCTCCCAATTCATTCACAGATTAGAATTTCTCTCCAACCTCATTCTGAGATTGGGTGGTCTCCCAGCTCATTCTGAGATTAGTCATGGTCTCCTAGTTCATTCTTAGATTAGAATTTGTCTCCCAACTTATTCTGAGATTAGGTGGTTTCCCAAGTCATTCAGAGATTAGTCATTGTCTCCCAGTTCATTTTGAGATTAAAAATTGTCTCCTAGCTCATTCTGAGATTAGTGCCGAAAAAGGTTACTAGTTTGGGAAAATACAACATTTCAAATAATTATACCAGTTTAGGAAAATTAAACATTTCAATTAACTATACCAGTTTGGGAAAATATAACATTTCAAATAATTATATGGATAATACAACATTTCAAATAATTATACGGACAATACAACTTTTCAAATTATTGTACACACACACATAGTAATTTTATAAGGTGCAGCCCCGTGTCGGACTGAGTCAATTCCTTGACCTGGATTGTGTTACAGTATATGGTGGTCGAATCTGGGCTCAGGCCGACCAGGGCTGCCAACAAGGGAAAGTACAACATTTCAAATAATGATACGGACAATACAACATTTCAACAATAAGATAAAATCAGCAAGCGAGGAGGCCTCATATGCGTGATTTACAGCAGCGATCCAAGACACCGTCCTGCACAAAACCAGGCATGTTCCTCTTCTTCCAGGCTCAAGACCTCTCCTTTCTTGCACCTTGCTCCAATTCATATGTTCCACGACCTCAGGCTGGCATCAAACAGGAAAGATTGGCCACCTTCGGACGTTCCATGAAGTGTGGTCGTTCTACCCACTTCTGCACATTGCTGCCATGAATTCCGGCGAGAAGGTGGTCTGTAGTGGATTATTCTTGTGGCCTGAACTACTATGATGGAACCCATGATGCTGTCGACAAAGCACAACTGGCGTTGACCCCTCTGAAGCTTCCATTACAGCATCAATTGCAGCAGAACGTCGCCACTTCCGTCACCCTTGTAACTCTGCCCCCTCACAGCTGCAATTCCGCCACCCACCGGAAAACTAGGGATGTGGCGAGCCCTCCCTTCAACCCAGCAGCAAGAGAGGTCGTCGGGGTGTGAGAGACTGCCTTGTAATTGTTCTTACGGTCGCCCATCTTGCCAAAGTTTCAGGCTACTCGGCCATGGACGGGATTCCAATTTCAATTCAGTTTAGTTCTTTTCTTCTTGATTTACAACTTTAATTCCCATGATTAACAAGCTTACTATCAATTAAAAATATGCATCCAAGAAAATTAAAAAGAGGGAGGTAGGAAGGATACCCAAGCAAGGAAGAAACACCAGCAAGGAAGAGGAGAACTAGGCAGCTAAGGTGAGGAAGATGCCCCTACACCAGTATGTGAAAAATGACGTCGTCTTACAAATTTATAAAAAAGAAAATTGTCAGATCCCTCAACTTAGTCCCACATCTAATACCTACTGGGAGAAGATCCTGTTTATAAGTGGGAATGGACTATAAATCTTTAACTTCCGGGGTACCCATTTTAAAGAAATGATTTAGCCCATTACATTGCACTTTGGGCTGGGTCGTTACAAATGGTATCAGAGCCGACCTGGTTCCATGTTAGATGGTGGGATGGACTAGGGACGTTGGCTAGGCTGCCGGTCACGGGCCAAAAAAGGTCACGGGCTAGGGATAGCAACGGGCCAAGACTAGAAACGTTGGCTAGGCTGCCGGTCACGGGCCAGAAAGGACGTGTGCTGGGGCTAGCAATGGGCCAAGAATAGGCATTTCGGGGACGAAATTTACTAAGGTGGGTGGATTGTGAGATCCCTCAACTTAGTCCCACATCTAATACCTACTGGGAGGAGATCCTGTTTATAAGTGGGAATGGACTAGAAATCTTTAACTTCCGGGGTACCCATTTTAAAGAAATGACTTGGCCCATTACGTTGCACTTTGGGCCGGGTCGTTACAAAAATGATGGCTAGGGTTTATGAAAACACCCCTAGCCCCGTATTTTATTTAACCGTATAAATAATAAAATGGGTAAATAATTAACTAGTTAAAGAATATAACACATTCGGTCCTTCCTAGACTGGGTTCAGTCCTTCTCGGATAGTGTCCGCGTCCAATTTTTTTTCCACGGCCTTTACAAGTTTCATCCGACCAAGTACTTCACTCTGGGGAGCCCCTGCTCTTTTGTGAAGAAGAAAGATGGATCTCTTCGGCTGTGTATTGACTATCGACAAATCAATCACGTGACAGTCAAGAATTGGTACCCGTTACCGAAGATTGATGACATGTTTGATCAGCAAAAAATAGCCAGAGTATTTTCTAAGATAGACTTGCAGTCTGGTTATCACCAGTTGCAAGTAAAGAAGTCAGATTTACAGAAAACAGCTTTCCAAACTCGGTATGGACATTATGAGTTTCTTATTATGCCTTTTCGTCTAACAAATGCACTAGCGGCCTTTATGTCACTCATGAACACAGTATTTCAGGCAGACTTGGACAAGTTTATTATCGTGTTTGTGGACAACATTTTTGTCTATTAAAATAATGAAGAAGAGCATGTGAAGCACCTGTCCAGTACCCTTCAAGTTCTGAGAGAACATCAACTGTTCGCCATGTTCTCAAAATGTAACTTTTTGTTGAAGGAGGTAAACTTCTTTGGACATATTATCTAAAAAGTGAAAGCAGTCACTAATTGGCAACAACCAAAGTCAGTCACTAACATCAGAAGCTTTCATGGTTTAGCGTGTTACTACAGGAAATTGATTAAAGACATCTCCTTAGTAGCATCGCAAATGACCAAACTCACCTGGAAGGGTGTCAAGTTTGAATGGAGTAATAAGTGTGAAGAGAGTTTCCAGTCTCTAAAGAAGAGTCTAACAACTGCTCCACTCTTGACACTGCCAAATGGTAATGAAGAATTTGTAGTCTTTAGTGATGCATCCCTGTTAGGTTTAGGATGTGTCCTTTTGCAGGGAGGTAAAGTGGTTGCCTATGCCTCTCATCAATTGAAGAATCATGAGCAAAATTATGCAACCCATGACTTGGAGCTAGCAGCAGTGGTTTTTGCCCAGAAGATTTGGGGACACTACCTGTATGGAGCCCAGTTTGAAGTCTTCACTTACCACCAGAGTTTGAAGTATATCTTCACCCAAAATGCCCTTAACCTTCGACAGAGGTGGTGGCTAGAGTATTTGAAGGACTACGACTTCCAAATCTTATACCATCTAGAAAAAGTGAATGTTATAGCAGAGATGTGGAGTTGGAAGGGCAAGGTGGACAAAAGTCAGCAGCTAGCTAAACTCTAGGCCATGTTAGCAGAAGTGGTGGCTATCAACCCTGTGGAGCAACTAACAAGGTTACTGGCAAATTTGGTTATTTCCAATGATTTAATTGACTCGAGACTGGTCTGAACCAGGAAACTACAAGTGGGTAAAACCTTTACCCGAAGTTGGGTTTTCACAAACATAGAATGTATGCATAACGACCTGCCCATTCCGAGCCACAGGTCAAGTGTTACAATATGAAACTAAATGCCTTGTAAATTAATTTTCTATTAAATTATCTACGTCATGAATAAATACATGACGTAAAAATTTTAAATCGTACAAATTAAATTCATACTCAAAGAATTAGTTAAAGTTGAAATTTAAATTCATGTCATGAAAAAAATTATAATATAACCAATGTTTAGAATAATCTAAGACCAATGAAACGAACTAAAATCCCACTCTCATGCAAACAACCTATAAGTATAACAACATATAAGAAAAAAAAATTCTAATAACAGAGTCTTCCAATTGTCCCGACTCTACCTAACCTTCCATGCTCACACCTGCGGAAGTAATTTCACGCTAATGATAAAAATACTAAATCATATAATTACAAGAAACATGTTAGTATAGTCAACAACATCATTAATTGAGTCTTTTAGTGATTAAGAGCCTATGTTGAGCTCTTATTATGCCAGAGAGGTGACCGCCCCATCCAACTATACATACTGATATTTGCCTATAGTGCATAATGAGTCGTGTTCCGCCATTGCACCCTATCACCCATTTCAACATGGGGCCATGTATTCAATCTTTCAAGAATTTTAAGGGTATAGCCCTGCGTCGGCCTAAGTCAATTCTTTGACCCCGATTATGCTCGGCGCATGATGGTTGAATGTGTGCTCAAGCCAACCAAGGTGGCCAAATAAGAATACATAACATTTCGCATAATTATACGGACCTGGAATTCTGATGAGGCACCCACAACTACAACACAATCCTAATCTGAATGGAAAAATAAAATTATATATAGATATAATTTTATACAAGAAAAAAATCATCCAATGAAATGACTTTATTATATGATGATTAAAAATCAACAAAATAAGCATGCAACACACAAAATATTAAACTTTAAATTTACAATATTTACAACTAGTCTGACGAGATAATTAATTATTCATGTGACACAATAAATTAAGTCATAATTTATCTTTCAAATTAATTATTCAAGCACAATTCACCCTTGTCAAACAATGAAATAATTATTAACTTACTAGCATGTATTTAATTATTAATATTAGAGTATTTTACTTAATGCACTAATTATGAAACGAAATAAATCATATTAAGATTACTTTCCTAGAAATGTAGGTTATTATTTAGACTTTTAATTAATATCAGACGTTATTACCTATTAAGAAATAACAGTTATTTATTCCGTTAATAATAACTTGGATATTTATTAATAACAATTTAATAAATTTTCACTAACTCTAATTAATTATCCTAAAATTAGTTAGATCATCTTATCTAATTATTTGATATAGCTAGTATTAAAATTCAAAGGATATCACTAATAAGATTATTTTAAATTATTTAACTCGATAAAGGTTCGAACTTTATTTATATAAACCCCAACTTTAGGTAATGGTTTTACCCACTTGTAGTTTACTTGTTTTAGACTAGTCTCGAGTTGATTCAATCGAGATCGACCAAGAATAATTTTAAGAATATAAGGATGAGGCCCAGATGGGAATATGATTATATTATGGAGGTTGAGTATGCCCGACATGCATTTCATAGTTTAAGTTATGATATAGTAGAGCATGAGTTATCAATGTATACACGAGGTATATACATGATTTTTATGAGTTACCGAGGATTTTATGCTTAGATTTAGGTTGTTGTAATGTTTAGTACCCGTTTGCGATTTTCTGGGTATCTCATTGCATGCATCATAAGGATTTCAAAGCACGGGGTTGTGCCCTGTGGCCCAGCTCGATTGCTTGTAGGGTTTTGAAGCAAATTTATCCTTCTTGCCTCAAGCCAGTTTTGACTTTGGACGGTCTTGATCAGAGCTTTCCGTCCATAAGTATATTGTATATACCCATAGGTGGACCCCACCCATCCATTGAGTTGTCGGATGTACTCACCGTCCATAAGTATATTGTATGTACCCATAGGTGGACCCCTGTGGCCCATTTTTTACTTATGATCACCACCGGCACCGTTGCAGTTGCCACCAATTACAATGTTTTCACCGTTGGTTTTTGCCAACGCTACCTTCAGTTCGACCCGTTCACGGCGAGTGTCCTCCGGCGAAGCCGACCACCCCGACTGCTTCCCCTAGCTGAGATCTACTGTTTGGAACCAACACCATCCACCCCACAGTGGCGATTGCCATAGGTGACGTCTCTGCACCCGACTGAGATCCGCCCCTTTCTAGCTGTTTTCCGGCAAGCCTGTGTCCGATCTCCGACAACTGTCACCACAATTATGCTCCTCGTCCTCCCCTCTTCTGATTACAACCGACAGCAAACCCCGCCACACCGTTATGGGCGTATTCTAGCAACAGGCACCGCTACCCCCAGTCCAGCATGCTTACTCGCATCCTACTCGTGTCCACGCCCGCCAGCCCCCGACCGCATCCACCTACCCGTGGCCACATCCGTCTAGTCATGCCCAAGTCCGCCAGCCCATATCCATCTCTGTGTGCATCAGCCTAGCCAACTTAGCCCATTTTCCAGTTAACTTAGACTAGGTTGGTTTAGCCCATTTAGTTTGGTCTGGTTCAACCTGGTTCGGTCCGGTTCAACTCATTTGCAGACCATTTTCACGTGTTCTTGCACCGTTTTCGGTAATTCGAGAACTTCTATATTAGTGTAGATGTATATCCACATAATTTAGCATGATTAGATGTTATGATGATTTTTCTTTATTTATTTTTTTATTTAATTAATTATTTATTTTGTTATTATTATTATTTATTTATTATTATTTATATGTTTATCATATATGATGAATGCTTACATGATTATTTGTTATTATTAACATTATATTTATTTATGAATATTAGTGTTATTATGTGTACAAAATTGTATATATATTTATTTGTTTGTTTGTTCATTATGTACTATGTTATTATTTATTTATATTTGATTATGTACTCATGTATTGTATGATTATGATATTATTAATATTCATGATTAATGAGTAGTAACAATTTGTTTGATTTATTTATTTATTGAATTATTATATATTTATTGATATATATTATATATTTATTAATAATATACTAAGGTATATGTTGATATTTACTTTTGTTTACTCGTGTATTTATATAGTGTAATTATATTATTATTTTATGATTTGAGTATTATGTATGTTCATGTTTATATATTTAATTTTTATTATTATTATGTCTCGATGTGCGTGCAACAGAGTTTGGTTATAGGTTTGCTAGCATTGTTTTCTTTATTACGATGTATTGATGATGTGAGCACACACCACGAGCATGCATCATATAGAGACATTAGTATTTTACTTAGTAGTGGGTTCCGATATAGGTTTCGGAGTCCGAGCTTGCCGTAGATGTGGAGATAGTACTGGATGAGGATGAGTAGTGAGGTGAATCTTCAGTCCTATGGACACTTCACCGCCTCCCCCTCTTCCACTACTGTGTGTCTGTCCTAAGAATGTTATTGGCTACTCTTCAGTAGACAGAGACATGAACACAATGAGGATAAGTGAGATGACCTTTGATTGAAGATTTAGATGGTTGGCAGGATTCCACTCGATCTGCCAGGGCCAGATCAGTGATGGCTATTGAGAACCAGTTAGTGTTTATAGCAGCAATCATGCTAGATTGCAAGAGATAACTGTAGGCTCATCATTGGATCACCATTGTTTGTGTCACCACTATGATCTAGACCCCTTTTAGATCAGGCATACATGATTGGATAGCCTAAGTCGAGTTGATAGTAGCTATTTCTGATGAGTCAAACACATAGAGGAAGACATTTCAGAGACAGTAGTGGGTTCACAAAGTACATGATTGAGATCAGATCTTCAGCAGTTGGTAGCACAATCGCCGTTCATGATTCACAACCACTGTCTAAGTTGCACAACAACTGTCCGAGTAGCACAACTACCATTTGTGATGCACAACCACTATCTAAGTTTCCCAACCATTGACCGTGATGCACTGCCATTGACCAAATGTGCGCCACTGTCGTCCATGATGTACAACTACCATCCATTATACGCTACTGCCATCTGAGTGAGCAGTTATAGTGAAAGTAAAGCCAAGTAGTTAGCTCACCCCACAGGAGGACAACTATTTGAGGATGTTCTTAGCTTTGAACAGAGACCACATGTCATAGCATTCAAAGGAGAGTTGGGTCAAAGATATAGGACAAGATATAGCTACGGCAACATCAGCCCGAAAGAGGAAAGTTAGGTGCACTGAGTCAATTTTGAAGACATGATACTGGATTGGCTTCACTTGCCATCGTGCATACCGTTGCCTTGACCTGACATCCATGGGTTAGACGTGTGTTGCAGGATAGTGTTAGTGATAGTCTTATAGGGATCATCAGACAACATTAATGTCTTCTTGGGATGTATATGAACAGAGTTTGAGAACAGGGTAGTGTATCCTCTAGATGAGATGGCCACACTGGTTAGATTATTTTGTCAACATGACAACAAATGTATGGTATACAGATCGCACAAATGGTCAGACATGCAGTGTGACCTCAACCAATGAGAGGGGTTCTACTTGTATTAGAATTTTTGCATATATGATGGGCTTAGTGAGGGAGCCTCCATTACGGAAATAGTGTTTTCCTTGTGCTTCACTGCACAATTAGGTCCTTACCTTGAAACATGGGATTTAGCTTTTGCCCCAAGTATGGGAGGTATCTTCATGGTACTATTTAGGAGTTACAGTGCAGGTAGCCGATGGCATACACGTTTGGAGGAGACAATTTCACACAAGCTTGGGAGCGATCCAGATAGGGACTTCAGTTAGACCAGATCATGTTGACCAGATAGAGGAATATCAGTGTATGCTCATCTTTAACTTATGGCTTTGCTTGAGATTCTACCACAACTGTAGTAGTCATGCAATTCAATATTAATGTTACAAATCGGTACGGGACGACAGGTCACACACTACTAAAGAGTGGAAGAGACAAATGTTAAACCTTATTATGAGTCCCCGTAGACTCAAGGAGAGACAATGGTTCTTTGGGTTGTTTGAACCCCATCTGTTTAGAAGTGTGTGACTAGTACGATATTGAGAAACACATGCCTACTGCTAGTTGATTGAACTAGGCCACTTAGGAGTTGTCTCTTAGGCTTGTCATTGATTAGTTGTTCAATAGGCTGGCCATTGGTGGCGGAGCCCAATTATGATGATCTTAGAGACATGTCCATAGACCTACCCATATTTTTGAGCTACTCAGTATCATATACGGAGTTTTTCCATGACCCTTATGACTCAAATGGAGATCCTCACACCACCACAGATGGAGTGATGTACATACCTAGTAGGATTTTCCCAGATTAGAATACTCTTCCAGAAAACCTGATGTCAAATCACGTTAGGATGAAACACATACTAGTTAGAGTCTTAGAAATGTGCGACCAATTTTCCATGAGCAATCCATTCTCTTTTAACATAATGCATAAACACCAGAGAGAGTTGAGCATTTTCACTCACTCATCCAGATATACTAGTCTTACTACCAGTTTACCTTAATAGTGGAGATGAGCAGACATTGACTAGTGTTCATGCCACCGATCAGATGTAAACTCCACAGTTCCATGCATAGTATGCTTTCATACTCCTTGAGATACATTGTGCATGTACAAATGTTCTCACCCTCATTCCATTATAGAGAGCCTCTTCGGCAGTAGTTAGTGGTATTATAGATAGTTATGAGAGCCATAGCATGTCATAAAGTCATAGCAGTTGGGGACTTGACCGAAACGCAGCTGCGGCGCGAGGTGCATCGCAGCGGCTTGGCAGTGGCCAGGGCGCACGAAATGGCATGGCAACATTGAGGTAGGGCCTGGCAGCGACGATCGGCGACAGGCAGGCATCGACCGTGGCAATGACGACAAGCAAAAGGTGGCGGTGCGGCTAGGGTTTGGATGGGGAAGAAGGAAGAAAGGTCGGGGGGTGAGAGAAATAACTGGGTGGCAATATCGTAAATAATACTTGACTCGTGTCTGGCTCGATTGAAGAATAATAACTAAGTCATATTAAATCCTAAAAAAATTGGGAAAAGTCCCACAAAATCAAACACACACTAAAACATCATAATGATATGCTCTAGAACTATCAACCCACCCAAACTACCTGTAATGCATCCTAACGCGGTAAACGACCTAAAACTAACTCTACGATCAACTATATATAAAACGAAAAAATATAAGTGGCATACTCTCATGTATTCTGATAACTCATTCTATTCTGCTGTGTTCATGACGTTATCATCATATACTTGGGTACGCATGACCCTCATAGCTCATACACAGCTATCAAAATATACTGTGTCGACTCAATACACGTGTTTTGAAACTGACTCGACTCTAAAATAACAGTCAAACCAACCGGTTCTGAATATAAAACCCTAATTTGAATCATGGGTTTTACAGGTTCAACCCATTCAGTTCGGTTTGGTTCAACTTGGCAGTCTGATTCAGCTCATTTTCACACTGTTTTTATGTGTCCTTGTACCGTTTTCGGTAATTCGAGAACTTCTATATTAGTTTAGATGCATATTCACAAGATTTAGCATGATTGGATGTTATGATGTTTTTATTTATTTATTTATTTTAATTAATTAATTAATTATTTATTTTAATTTATATTTTTATTATATATGATGAATGTTGACATGATTATTTGTTATTATCAAAATTATATTTACTGATCAATAGTAGTCTTATTATGTGTACTAATTGTGTGTGTGTGTGTGTATATATATATATATATACACATACATATATTTATTTATTTATTTATTTCTTTGTTTGTTTATTTATTTATTTATTGAATTATTATATATATATATATATATTATATCTATTTATATGTTTACTAACATAAGTATATGTTGACATTTATGTTTGTTTACTCGTGTATTTATATAGTGTAATTAAATTATTATTTTATGATTAGAGTATTATTTGTGTTCATGTTTATGCATTTATTATTAATATGTCTCGATTTGTGTTCCACGAGTTTGGTGATAGGATTTTTAGCATTATTTTCTTTATTACGATGTATTGATGATATGAGCACACACCACGAGTGTGCATCATATAGAGACATTAGTATTTTACTTAGAATTGGGATCTAATATAGGTTTCGAAGTCTGAACTCGCCATAGATATGAAGATACGCTTGAAGCTTGGACCAGAGGTCCATAGGACTCTCCTTCTCTGTTTGACTCCTTGTGTGTCGAGTTTAATCGTGTTTTATATGTAGGACGACATCAGCAGTTTTTTATTGCAACCCTCCGATGTCAGGCCATTTAGCTGTGTTTTGTACACATGTTTAATAAAACTACAAGGATGAGATCCCTTGTTGGTTTTCGAACTAAAGCTCTACAAATATATGATGCAAGCCTCTTTCCTAAGCGTATTATATGAGTATGTGCATTTTTACGGATTTCACGAATAAGAGAATGAGCGGTATGGAGATATGTATGGATCGCACTAGTATTCCTCCAAACCTTAAGGTAGTGCCGTGTATGACAGTACTGCGTACGCAGCACATTTCCGGAATTTGTGGCACTAACTTAACTGTTCCTTTTGCCACTATGAGCCGTGCATGCGAGCCGACACATTTTAAGTATCTTTGCTTACTGCCCAGTGTGAGGCAATTTTGAAGTTTCATATATTTCCGTGGGTAATGGAATACTCATTTGCCAATTTATATTAGTTATTTTTAGAACCAGCAACATTTGTTACTGACATTTTTCATTAATATTTGTAGGTCTTTCAAATCCATGAGTCGACTTTGGCGGGAGGACATATAAACACAACACACTTGAGCTCAACGTAGTTATAAACTTTATTTTTTTATTTATATTTGATGTGTTTGATGCATATTTAGCAATGTCTTACATTCTCATGACACCATGAAAGTTGTTTCGATCTATTTCAGCAATCAAGCCATACTAACTGACAACTTTAAACATGGCTTGACGCGATTGTAACATTTTTTATTCAGTTCTTAAGTGAACCGAAATCGAGGTGTTACAATTTATTCCTAGCATGATATTACAATTCAACGCTTGTGATTATTATATTATCATATTCTAATAATCCATATTTTAATTTATCAATACAACCGCAGAAGGTTCTTTATATATATATATATATATATATATATATATATATTTTAGTAGTAACATCATCGATATAAATAATTGTAAACATTGAACAATAATTTAATACTAATTCCATTTGACCAGTAAAATATTATTTAAATAGTCATAATACACACATTCACATGAACTTATAACATTTTAAGTAACCCAACAGTGATTAATTGTTCTTGTGATTTGATTTACAATTAATAACTCATGATCACATACGCGTATTAACTTATTAAGATTATTGTTACTTTAATAAATTATAACCAGTTAATTAATAGATTACAATGTCATTAATTAATTAATTAACTATAACCATTTAACAAACACATATAGATCATAATTCCCTCTAATATTTTTTAGTATTTTCTAATATCATTAATATACATATCCCAAATGAAAACACAATATACTTATTTACTTATATATGAATAATTATTTATTAATAATTATCTCACATGATCATGAATTTAAAAGACAACCATATACATAAATCAACAACATTAACAAAATAATAACAAAATAATTTGGTTCAATTGTTACTAATATGATCACTTGATTTAAACATAGGATCAACTATTTCTAATATCATCACTTGATTTAATTCAACTCAAGTTGAATTCATTATGAATTAATTAGCATTTAATCACTCATTAATCAAACTGAAAACTAAAAAAAACACAAACACTATAGATGCATGCGAAAGGAAGAAAAGCGGTGTACGTATGCGTGAGAGAAGATGGGGAGGCTCCCAACAAGAAATAGACGATACTTAAGGGGAAAAAGTGTTGGAAAATATACGCTTTAAAGGAATCAACCCAAAGAAAATATTTTCCCTAAAGCTACTTGATTAACTTCTCTAAAGTCCTCCCATTGTGAGCTAAATGTGCTCACAAACTATCAAGAGAATGTTTTATTTAACATTATTAGAATTCTTCTTTATATATAAGAATATGTGTGGAATTCAAGAAGTCACTACATTAAACTTCTTTAGAAAAGAATAATCACATATAAGTATAAACACCAACCATTAGTCTGATAATGAAAAGTTAAAAACTGACTATTGTAGTTTTTCCAATGTGAATGAGTGATGGAAATACAACAAAAAAACCTGCTATATAGGAAAATAAAAGTGTTTGGATATCAAATCACATGCACAACTCCCAATCCTAAAAATCTTCCACGTCCAACAACATGAAGATACAAAGTCTTCCCCTTATCTTCAACTCTCAACCAAAACTCCATCCTTACACACCATGTCAGCCCACCTAAGAGACTGTAGCCGCTACCAACCCAAGGCTAACGCATTTGACTTGTAGTTGAACCTTATTCGACTGAAAGAGAAAAATCAAAAGAATAAAATAAAATACAATAAATAAAACATATATCAAGCAATTCATTAATACCAGTGTACCCATACGCAAAAGGTATTATGATATTGATTCCCTAGAAATAATTTAATTAAATAATATTCAAGATTTGTTTCAAGATTTAGAAAATGCTAAATAAAATAACATAGTTATTTTGAATTTTTACAGTATGTCCTTTATCAACACCATAAAGATTGAAGTCCAATTACCATTCATGTAATTGACGTGAGACAACTAGCATAATTATAACTAATGCAACTATCTATGTAACACCCCAAATCTACTTCACACTTAAAAATCAAAATGGAATGTAGTGGGTCCCGATTAGGTTGGCTAACTCGAACCCAACTTATGTTGATTTACTTTTGGCATCTTAAGATGAAGATATTAATCACTATGCATTAAACCCTAACATGCTACTACATGGATGATATGACAACCAGTTTACACACCAACAACAATTACAATAAAATAAATAAAAATTCCTAAATCAAAATGGATAGAGTCTCCTCTAGAATTGCAAGTATGGGCCACACTGTCAAAACAACATATACAAGTACACACACACACACACAATATATATATATAGATATGTATCACATTGTCTTTCACACATAATTCTAATCTGCTATATAATTCATTGTGAATCTTGGCTCTCGACATACCTTTGCATTCTATTCATATTTCTCATCAACATTCTGAGTCTTGACCCATTTGTTGTAAGTATTCAATATCTAAATATATTTACTAAAACATATACCTTAACATGTCATCATTAGAAATTTTGCCACTGAGGTAGATATAATATTTTCGAATCTCGCATTTCATCACATCATTCTCAATATAAAGACATCATAAATAAAGTACTAAACATTTTATCGTCTGACATGTATGCAAGAGACATCATTGCTCCTCCGTCTAGGATGGCACATCTTACTAATTATCATCACCTACATATATTATAAAACACATTAGTAACAAGTGTTACTGGTCCAAAATATTACTATACTAAACTTGCTTTGAGAGCTAACACTCATATGAAGAAAAACATACATATACTTCACCAGAACCCTCTCAAGGGCCCTTACTGAGGAGTTGCCAGGCTGCAAACTAGGTAGCATCCTGAACGGATTGGTCTACCGATGCCTCTCTTGGTATTTTCTCATTTATTTTTTGGTCCATCAGGACTAGGAATATATCCTAAGCCCTCTCCTTTCCTCCATAATTTTCCTAGCCTTGAGCATAAAGATCGTGTATTCTCAGGCAGTCACTTTTAGTACCCTTTGAACTACAAGTCCATATGTTTGTTGTACTTAATAGTACCCATAAACCTCCACGTTCTAAGGGTGTGAGTGTGAGATCCCCTAACTTAATCCCACATCTAATACCTACTGGGAGAAGATCATGTTCATAAGTGGGAATGGACTATAGATGTTTAAGTTGGGTTAACCATTTTAAAGAAATGATTTAGGCCCATTATCTTGCACTTTGGGTCGGGTCGTTATAGGTGGTATCAAAGCCCGGTTTCCCACTAGCTCCCTTTTTATGACTCAAGTACTTGTTGAAAAGTCCAATAATTATCTTTTCCCACTGTGTTGTACAAATTCATTTGCTAATAAACCTAAGTTAAAATTGAAAGAGAACATATTAATGAAGCATGATGGGAAAAAATTTTTGACGTTTCAGATGACAGGCACTCGTAGACAGACAAACCGATCTACTCCATTAAATTCAAACACAGACAGTGTACTGGCCCAAATCCTGATGGCCATATAGGGACTGGCACAGGCTTCAGAAAATACAAATACTGTGGTTTAAAATATTGTTCAGCGGTTATCGGGAGTCGTAGCAGGAAATGGAGCCTCAAACTCAGCAGTGGGTCCCAGAATCACCCCTGTTACTGGTCAAGGAAGTGCCCAAGGGCGGGCAGGGTTAGCAGACCTAGGCGAGCGAGGGGAGAGTCCAAACCCAGTGCCACCGGTAGTCCGACAAGTGATGCCACCAGCTGTTGATGATAGTGACAGTTACATTGTGGAAAAGTTCAGGAAGAATGGAGCTGAACTATTTGTCAGAAGGATCGATCCAGTGAAGGCGAAGAGCTAGATAGACATTACCGAAAAAGCGTTTAGGGCTCTGTCCTAGCCCCACCGCAATCAAGTGAGCTTGGCAACATGCATGCTTCACGAGGAAGCATCTTACTGGTGCAAATCTAGGGAAAAAACTACATTCGATCCACGTGAGATTTTTTCCATCACGTGGGCAGAATTTGTGGTAGCTTTCAATGGACAATATTTTCCAGAGCCCGTTGTCCAGAAGAAAGCAGTGGAGTCCGCCATTGACCTGGCACATGGTGTAACACCAATTTGTAAGGCACCATACAGTATGGCTCCAACAGAACTCAAGGAGTTAAAGAGTCAACTAGAAGAGTCATTGCAGGTAGGTTTCATCCGACCAAGTACTTCACCGTGGGGAGCCCCTGTTAAGTGAAAAGTAATTTTTAACCGGATAATTCTAGTTGAATCGGTCGAGTCGACTACACTATTTATCCATTTAATCATTTAAGTAAACCATACCATGTACCCATTTAATAGGTTAAGTGAACCATGTCGATTACCCAATTACCCGGTTACTCGATTAAGTGAAATATGGGCGAAGTAAGTTTTCACAAAACCTAGCCTTCATGACATTATATAAAGAGAAGGGGAGGGCGTCATCCACATAATTTCTCTTCAGACAAACGCCGGCTTCCTTCATCGCTCGGGTAATTCTTCTTCCTTTCCTCTTCTTAGTTGCATAAATACACATGCTCAAATGGATTATAAGCATGCTTAGATAATAATAACCATGATAAACATAAAATTAAAATCTGAAATCAACGAAGAGAAGGGGAACACTAGGAGGTCATCCTGATGTTTTGCAGCAGCAACAACGCCATCTTCCATCCTTGTGAGTTGGGTTGACGTGCTGGAAGTAGGGAGTGCTCCCGGCGGTGCTGCTGGCCGGACGGAGTCGCCTTGGGTGGCCGAGTCAGACTGTCGAGGAGGGATGCAAATCAGGAACGTGAAGGGAGACCAGGTCGGTGTTGCCATGGGTGGTGTTGCTGGCCAGACGTGGATCCGCCATGGAAAGTGCAGACTGGTCGTCATCTTGGGGTTGTGCTGGTCATCACCTTGATGGGGCAGGACATGGTCGCCATGGCTGCTGGTCGGCCACCATGAATGGTGAAATTAAGGTCCCCATGTAGGGTGTAGTCCGAGTTCCATGAGATAGCAGCGGATAAAGATTAGATCTTTGGGGTTTTCCAATCGGATCAGTGGGGTAGATAGGAGATGGGGTCTGAAATTGGGTAGAAGGAAAAGAAGACATGCTGGTTTTGGGTGCGAAGAAGAAGAAGGTATGGGAAAGAGAAGGATGTCGGGGAAGAAGAATGGCAGTTTTGTAAATATGGGATGACTCGATACGGTCGAGTTAAAAATAAATTACAAATAACTGTACTAGTGACATCCTTAAATTAGGATAATACAAATCAGTTAAAGAATATACTAAAACTAGTAATTAAGTATTGAGTATGCTTAATAATTAAATTATTAACTTGTAAATGAAGGTTTTAGTTGGGATATTTAATTGGAAATGTGAAAGAAAAGGACTTAATTGATTATATCACATTGATAATAAATTATCATTGGACTTACTGGAAATTAAATAATTAATGAAGTCCAGCATGATATATTTTATATCTTCAAAATGGATAGTTATACTAGTCATGTAGTTGCACGTAGGTTCATGCAAATAAAATTATACTAATGTATAATTTTATGCCCTCATTCAGATTGGGGTTAGCGGATTACAGTCAGACGAAATCTCAGGTCAGGTACGTATAATAGGTAGAACATCGTACTTTCCTTGTTGGTAGCCTAAGTCGGCTTGAGCCCAGATTCGACCACCATGCACCGAGTGCAACCGGGGTCAAAGAATTGACTCAGTCCGACACGTGGTCGTATTATGTGCGTAAATTGTGTAATGCATCGACATTGTTTTGGAGTAGCGATAGCCGCCCCATGAGAAGGCTACGGCTGGGGTGAGCGAGGCACAGTGATTCCTCCATTGCACTAGAGTGCAGTGATAGCTTCCCCATAAAAAGGCTATGGCCGGGGTGTGCAAGCCACTGGCACTGGAGTGCAGTTATAGCCACCCCATAAAAAGGCTATAGCCGGGGTGTGTGAGGCACTGGGACTAGAATTGGTGGTGAGAGCTTCCCCACAAATGGGGTGTAGCATTCACCTAA